>JAWWEE010000021.1:13525731-13708002 GCA_035221455.1 Xenops minutus
GGATTTATTCTCTTTTTTTTTTTTTTTTTTTTTTGGTCTCTCTACAGAGAGCCAAGCTCTATTGATATTTTACACTACTTTCAGTGGCCAAAATCTAATGTTAGAAAATCGGGATTAGAGTTCCAAAAATATCCAAGCCCTGTAGCAATCTTTCCATGCTTATTATAATGTTTGTTCCTGAACACAGACTGATTTGTTAGTATGAAAAAAATCAAAGGGTGTTTCCCATAGCAACTAGCTAAGTGTATATAATTTATATATACAGTTTATTAAACTATTCTATGTGCAACTAAAACATAAACGATTCTGAGCTCAAAGGTTATCAGTGCATCTGACGGCATGTCTTTAAATATTTATAGAAATTGTCACAAAGAATGAACACTTCCCCAAAATCTTTTTCTGTAGCTTTAAAACTACATAGACAAGATTTAAATATTCACATCCTTCCTTAACAACCAGGGCTTAAGCTTGTGGTAAACTCCACCACCTTCCATCCCTTACGGAGCTCCAATTACCATCACAACATATAACCTCCAAAATTTATAGAAAAGGATGTGTTTTGCAAAATGCCCTGAGCATCAATCAGCACACTGAGGCTTTTCTAGTAAGGAATGACATTAACAAAGGATTTACAGACACCTGTCTCCTCTCTTTAGAGTGAAAGGAGATGCCTTTTCCATTTTAACTACAAAAGTATGGCACTGGAAAGTCATTCTCTCATATAGGATAGTCCAAAGCTGTCTTTTTTAATTCAGTCTGGAGCTAATACCTCTAGATTACAAAGCAGCAGGACCTTGTGCTATTACACCAGCATCTATTAAGCAGGCGACATCCTTCTTTATCAGTCTGTTCTGCTGGAGTTCTGGTCTAATCCAGGGTGCACTGCAGCCACCTTATCTCAAAGTGGCAAAGACTCCTGGTCCACATCAGAAAGAGACAATTTAGCTCTTTGCAGGGCACAAATCTGAGTAAAAGAAGAATCCTGACTAAGCATCCTTAAAAAAGGTGGGAAACACCAGGCTGACTACATCATGTCTTTTGTCCCCCAAATCCTCCACCCTCTTCCTTCAATATACATCTATACTTTCATTTATATTAGGAACAGGTTTCAGCCCATAAAGGTCCCCCTCTGACCTCAGATTTACCCCACACTGAACTAGGCACGAAGTGCTGCTGGCTGAATTGGACACAGTGTTGTTTTAAAGCTGGGTGGCATTAGCCAACTGAAAACCTTTCAAACTCTACCTCCTAATTAAGGGCTTCATTACACTGGGAAATCTACCAGTGTAGTTATAGTGGCTTAATTATAACTGTTATAATTGGGATATAAATATAACTCTCATATTTCAACATTCATGTAAGGACTATGAGTGCTTATCTCTGGTTTAGTTTATGTCACTATAAAAGCTGTTTAAGAAGAAAAAGGTATCTTTACTTCATACTAAATATATCCAAAAGGGGAGTTATACTGGTCAGACTGGTGTAATTACAACTGATATAATTATACCAGTATAACCAAACCAAGAAACGTTCCCCTACACACAGCAGTCACGTACATGGTAAGAGGATGAGAAAGCAGCAGGAAGTTTGTGGAGTCCCACCTGACAGGCTCTTTAGGTAGGAAATGCCCTTCAGCACTTACTGAGATTGTGCAGAAGGGGATGACGACTGACAATTGAGAGAATAGTGGATGAAATTACAGTGGGTGATACAGGTAGCACCAGCTACAAACACTTTGACTTTCTCAGTGAAATAGTAGCACTTGTAATAGCTGACCAGCAGTGGCTCAGGGCAGGGAAGAATGCCAGCTGCCCAGTGCTCCCTGGGGACCCTGGTGGAAAAATATAAGTTTATGTGGTTTACCTAGGAAGCAGCTCTAATATTTGACTTCCTCAAATTAGGAAGCATCTACAGTGTGAACCTGGCATCTCTAATATTTGTTTCTTTCACTAAAAAGTTCCTGACATTTCAGATCCTTATGTACTGACATGACCCTCCATGTGCAATTAATGCTTCTCTTCTTTTCGACAGAGGTGAGCAGAAACTGGAATTTTTTTGCATTCATTGAATATTGAGAAACTTCAAGACTATTGATTCCAATTTTTAAAGAAACGGGTTTAAGCTAACATTTCACTGGGCATTATCCATTATTCTTCTCTGCAGAAAAATAATCAGAAATAATTGCAGCTATATTTCCAAGACAATTTTGAACAAAGTGGTAATACTAACAATATGTAATACCTTATAAGCCTTTCACAATAAATAAATAAAAAAGTATTAATTGCTGTTGATTATTTAGCTTAAGCTTTGGATGTTTCACTTTATTCCGTAGGATCAAATAGATCTCACCTTATAGAGAGCAGTCAAAAAGTTAGCTAGACTATGTTTTCTCAGCAGTAAGCTTTTCTGAATCACTTTAACAACTGTGTTCAAAAGTTATTTGCTTATATTTGCATGATCTCAGTTGCTCTTCATTGCTAAAATTTAAGAACTCTAACTTAAAACAAATGAATTTCAACCAGACAGAAACCAATTCCACCTGGAGCAGGGACACAAGGCCCGTGGCATGGGTGAAGATAGAATGACATACTGCTAACTTTGGAAATCCAGGAAATAATCTCCTGAAAACTCAGGAAGATTTACGCCTTTCTAATCCAATCATAATTCACTTCTACAAAACATGGAATGAAATCCACAGAGAACCATCCAAGGAAATTCCTTGAGCAGACATATGGGGAAATTCCTCAGTAAAGGTAGAAGGTCATATATTAACCTGAGACAACTGAATAAAAAAAAGGAATAATGATGGTCTCCAATCCTTGTAAGAATTGTCATTTTCTGAGAACAGTATAGGTGGGAAAGGGTGAAAACGCAGCAGCAGCACAGCTATACACAGCATTTCTTCCTGCAGTTGTGCCAACCAGTAGGTTAAATTCACTGCAGCTGAAGGGGTTAGCACAGGAGGGCAGGTCTTAAGAAGATCCAGGAGGCTAACACAGGATTTCAAACTCTGCTAAGAAAAACAAACAAACTCTAAGTTGCTGAAGCCCAGAAACAATGATGTTGTAGCCATCAGTGGCCACTTCAAACACCCAATGCTTGCAGTGGAATACAGAATCAAGCCCATATGTGCTTTTATTTCCTGCTAAAATTGCTCTAAGTAGGTGTCATTAGTCCTTTCCAATACAGCTTCCAGTACACTCTGTAGAAACAGAAGGAAAAATAGTATTTTCTTACAGCCAAGCCTCAAGATAAAACCAATGCCTTTGCTTTCCCTGAAACTAAAGGAAAGATGAATAGACAAAACTTACAGCACTGTACTCTATACTGCATTCAAGAACATAATTTTAAAGTGCACCACAGAATTCAATTACCTTTGAATGGTCCTGCCAAGCCAATTCAAGCAGGGCACAAGTGCTAAAAAGCACATTATGTGAATGTATAAATAGGAACTGAAGCTAATTCTCTCCAACAAATCCTTGAAAAACACCAAGTGGAAGCAAAGAGAACGGAAAAAAAAATACTGTCCTTTGAGACTTCTCAGTAGATGTTCTTTCTTAATTCTACCCCCCCAGCCCATACATTCAATGCTTTAGAGGCAGACCATGTAGGGAGGATAGATGGAATGATGTGTAAGGAGCAGGGACAGAGGAAATGCTGCCACACTCTTCAAATTCATCAGGAGACAAGGATTTACATTCTCTGTTGAAGGCTGGACCAGGAGATTCAAAAGAGTTATGCTGTCACTTGAGAACCCAGCTTGAAATATATGTGGCCCATAATATTCCATGAATTATTACCCTCCAGTGCATAGGTATAGACTAAGTTAAGAGGGTGTAATCAGAACCAGAATGTAAGGATGTTCCAGGATGACATTGCTTATCAATAGCTGCATGAGTAAAATAATGCTCTTTAACTATTTTCCAGAACTGTAATATATACAAATACATATATACACACACACACATGTGCCCTATAGTACTGTCAAACTGATCTTTCTGATTCTAATGGTAGCAGACTGTATGTAAACTCCAAAAAGATTCCTTGAGCTCTTTTTCTTCTTCAGTCTGATGCAAGGGTTTGGTGGTTTGTTGGCTGCTTTAGGATTGTTTTTCAAAACTCAAGGAAAAAAAAAAAAAAAGCACAAGCAGGAATAGAAACACAAAATGGAAGGATTTAAAAGGACCTAGAGCCCTATAAGCAGAAAAGATCCATCATGATAAAACTACGGAGAAGAAACAGATGTGGAGTCCAGCAGTCTCTAAAGACTGGAACAAAGAATGATGGGTCAATTTTATATCCATTTGCTTTCTCTCTTCTGCTTCATGAATACTGTGATTGTGCTTCTTCACTGACTATTCAGCCATTAAAAGAACCCAAAACCTGATCTCCTGATATGTTAAAGCATTGTCTGTTTGATAAGCACCCATTTTTTCATTTATATGAGTTGCAAATGTCTTCCAGAAGACAGTGCTGGTCATAGAAATTTATGTTTCTAGAAGTTCAGTAAGGAGGCTTATTGGGAGTATTTTGCAATGTTTCACAGTTACTTACTTATGTTAAAGCTTTAAGAATAGTTTAATACTATACCAGAAAGCAGACTTTTTAGGATATTACACTTCAGGTCTTACACCATTCAAGATTTCTCTCGGAGAAAATGAGACATCTGATGAGCATAATAAACATAACATATTTTAAGAATTATTTTTCAACTGAGCTTCTTTATTTATAGCACTGATCTTAAAATAACAGATACTTTATATGAAGGACTTTATATGCCCCTGCTAAAGTTCACTAAAGACATAGAAAAGATACCTGTACCCATACCACTGTTATTTCTATTAAGAAATGGATAAGACTCCAGTAGCATTTGTGAGACATATGAGATTTTGCACTTGATTTCTTATTCTGTGTTGATTTAAATGATCAGCCTACCTTCTCTCAGGACACTGCAGTCTAACAGGCTGAACATGGAACTGATAGATAAGATTCTTTGGAGCTGTACCTTCACACTGGTTGCACACAACTGGCTGAATAACTGAGCTCTTCCATTTGATTTCATTATTTGATGAATGCAGCATGTCTGGGGCAAAGTATTTACAGCCAGGTCAAGCACCAGACTACTCTTACTTCCTGATTGAAACACAAGTGCAAAATCTCCAAGGATTCACATCCTGACCTCTCTGCATTTCCATCTTCCAAACCATAAAAGAAGGACAATATGGGAAAAGAATTCCAGAAGAAAATCTCTGTTGAACCAAGACCAAACCTAGCTCAGTGGGTAACTTGTCTTTTTGTTTTCCTATTATTCAGAATTTACTCAGAATCAACTTTTCTCCTGTTCCCTTGTCTTCAACTGCTTCATCTTTCAGCCTGTGCTGTCCTTGCCTGTGATCACTCTTAAATACCAAATGTAGCTTCTGATCAGATGGCTTGCTTGCCACAAACACAAGTATGCAGCAAGTTGTCTTTTCTGCAAGCTGGCACTGAGGCACTGCCTCCAGTAGTGTATGGTTGTGTCCTTCTGCATAAAAACTACTTTATGCTATTGCCACGAAAATGCTGTCCAAAGGAAATTTCATTTCACTCCCTAAAACCAAAACAGCTGAATCTTACATGCCCTCCCTCTTCACAGCCAGCTTTACCAGTCTACATATTTCCAAGAAAGTGGCACGACTATTTCTATTGATGGCTACAACAGGACAGAGGGGAAAATGTGTCATTCCTCTCTTTGAAGAGGCCATAATCTTTCCTCTCCATATCCATGTTACAAGGGACTTTTCTTGTGTAAGACTGAGGCAAAAGCTGGGCAGGCAGGGAAAGCAGTATAGAGCATAGAGGGTGTTTTCCTGTTTATTTTACCCAGAGTAATTTTTTTTTTTTGCGTTAGGATATCCTGCACTAATCTTAAATCTGCCAGATGTTAATGAAGATAAGGTTGCTGTATTTGGAAAGGAGTGGGCAGGACAAATTTCCAGGTTTTCTGCCATGAATATCAGAATGATAAAGCCTTCTTCTCTCAAGTGAAACAGTTAAGAAATTCATGGTTTATCCTAATCTGAAACAGCATTGCCTAAAGGTCCCAAATGCAGAGCAGAAAATATGCAACAATCTTTGGTGTATTAGGAGTTGTAGATCATTTACATGCTTGGCAAGGCAGTTTAAGATCATTGTTTACTGTTAAGAAGTTCTCAAGTGTTTATTGAAAAATATGTTAAATGTGAAACTTTTAAGTATCTTCTATTAGAAAAAATCCTTCAAGACAGACAGATGCAAATGCATAATGACTGCCATATGTCAAAAGGATTTCATGGTTAAAAAACGGACTTAAACAATGCCCCTCTGAGTTCTCATAAACCTAAGGTTTTAAAGTTTTTTTCTTTTAAATAAAATCTGGAGGTTTTCTGCCAAGAAAAGTTTTATCAGTGGAAAATAAAAATTCTTGACCTTCCTATATCTCACAGAATATTTATCTTCCTACAGAGATCTCTGTTTATATCATTACTAGTGGACCTAAAGGATATTAACTAGATATCCCTTATTGAGTCCATACTTGTATGCATTCAACTGTATCACATTAACTTCAGGTTTAAAGCAGAATTCAAAATACTCTTTCTTTACTGTTTCTCCAGAGTCTAGATTTCCTGGGAGTTCTTGAAATTTTCTGGGTTTAGACTTTGAAAGACTGAGGAAGAAAAAGCAGGAATAATGTCAACTTTAAACCAAAATGCCTTTCTGAAACCCACAAAGATCTGCTGATGAGAAATCACAAGTCTCCATTAGAGTATTTCATGTCCTGCTTTTTAAAGTCTGTTAGAGATAATGAAATTACAAATTAATTGTGGCTCTGTTTTGGTTTTGGTGCTTAGAAACTAGCAATGTAAATAAATTTTTCTTTCCCCCTATTATTTCACTCACATCTGTTGACATGAAACAGATGTACCTAAGCAGCTTCATTAACTATAAAAGATAATAAAATATTGTCAGGAACTTGGGATTCTATCTTAATTATTGTGCACATCACAGTAATGTCTCAGAGGAAGTATTAGAAGATTCCAGGAATGCAGCTGGCTGCTTATAAATTAATTCATCTTTTTTCCCCCCACAAACTACATGGGCAAAAGAAAAATAATCTTTCATTTTTCCAGCTGAACCAGACTGATCAGTGCCAAATCACTAAAAAAGAAACAAAACAAAACAATTTTGTATTTCCTGTTTCAGGAGTCATCTGCACATTTGCATGTCTGCCTAAAGCATTTTCGATTAGTTCAGCTATCCCAACTAGTCCCAGCTAGCTTTCTCTATTAAATATTTAGCACTCTGCCTAAGACATTTAAATAGCTGATTCAAAACACTTCTTGCTATGAACTGAAATCTGATCCTCCCTTTCTCCTGGAAGTGAAATACCCAGCGTGTTAAAGCTGCAAACTAAATCCTAACGTAGTCAAACAAACCCAGCATTAACCACTTGAACTTCTGGTGTTAAGGTTCAAATTTGACTCAGAATTGTCAAGTGTAACCTTTTCTTACAAGGCTGCTTTAAACACATATAAGTGCAGTTCAGCACCACATCTGGAATGAAAAAGCCAGGTTTCCAGTTTGATCTTACAGAGGCCCTACTAGCTGTCAACTCCTTACAACCTTTTGATAAAACAATTCAAGTAAGAGATAACCAGACTCTGCAGTACTTAAATGAACTGGAGCTCAACTCTTCAAAAGCATCTTGGACTTTGCAGCACTGTGACATGACAAACTGGAAATTCAGTCTCAATTCCATTTAATGTAAAGATAACAAAGGACTTAAAATTCATAATGAAATATGACAGGGAACACAGTTGCTTTCATACCAATTATTCTGATACTGAATTGATTTTTTTAATACTATTTTGTCAATTTTGTGTGAATTACCTACAAAAATCTGCACAGTCAAGATGCCTCATATGCTGCCAGAAACTGTTAGCAGCAGAGCAGCATAAAAACTTGAACTTTTGACACCTGGTGAGCTTTTAGAGGGTAGAGTGACACAAACACAATTACCTGGTTACTCCTGCCACAATGCTGAGCAATCAAATCTGCTAAAACTGTTGAAAGGGAAATTGTCTTCTTAAGGTTTCAGCATCTGGTCACGTGCGTGGCTTGATCAACCCACAGCTCAGCTGGCTACTCTTAAGTCAGGCACCTTCAGACTTAGGAGATGATAACTGAAAAATGTAGCTACCACCTTCTAACTATTTTTTTATGTTTAATTAAAGGTGCCTTTTTAAAAATTACAGAACAAAAGGAAGCCTCACTAATAAGGTATTTAACATATGCATACATGAGCATGTAATGCTTTCACAATGAAGAGCATGACTTGTTTACACTCATTTTGGTTTCAACAAGATCTCATTCTGCAAGCAAAGTCTCACTTCCTTGAAACTGACCAGTAGGCAGAAATCTGGCATTGAACAAATGTTCTGTAAGGGATACATTAGCTTTGAAATATATTGCATACATTTTGTTAATACTACTTACTGAAGGGTAATGTAGCTTTGTTTTACCATTTTTAACCTTGATCTAAAGGAACCATAATGCAAAAGTGCCTCTTGTTCCTGCTCTAATCCAAGGAAAATCAATGGGTTATTCCTAGGTTAACATTGTGCTTTGAAATTCTCCAAAGCATCTGCTAGGCAGAACTGTGGACCTCAAAAATAATTGTACTGAAGTGCAAATAATAAAATAACATTTGCTTCTTTGACCACAGTTACCATGGGAAGAAGGAAAAGAACTCTGGAAGAGTTGGAAACATATCCTTCCACTCAGAGAATCATAAGAATAGACCATGACTTGGTATATCCAAATTGTAACATCTAGTTCCAAGAAGTGTTCTTGGGAAGAAACATAAGACTGACTGTTGAAGAGGACATAAATCCTCCCCAGGAATTATAGCAAGAATACTCTTATGTTGGCAGAAATATGATCTGAGCGTAAGGGCCAAAGGCTAAAGACAAGAGAGAAGAAAATTGCCTTCAGACTGGATTGTGATAAACTCCAGTGAGATATTCTGAAGATGCTGTACATGGGAACAATTTCACTCTCAGCAAATACATGGGAGCTGGAACCTGTCAGGGAGAATACACTACTGTACAGCAGATGAATAGCAAGTCAGATAAATACGTACTTAAATCCTTCAGAACCATGGGGAAGAATCTGGGCAAGTAGAAAAAAAACCCCACCATATTATTGGGAGTATCTTGGACAGTTCAGGGAAAAGAATAATCAAGTAGGAAAATAAAATAAAAATATTTTCCATGGTTGAAAGGTTTTGATGCACTTTTCCACAGAAAACTTTCCAATTCTGAGTGCCTATTTACATTAAATTTGCACAAGTTGGAATTTCTGAGGCACAGAAAGTCCCAAGATATAAAAGTCCTTGGAGGCCATAAAGGGCTCAGGAAACACATGGAAATAACTGGAGTCTTCTAGCCACAAACCTTCCGAGCCAAACTTCTATCTTGACTTGTGAACCCAAAGGGCTAAACAGGCCAGTGCCTTGTTCTGGGGCTCCTGCCATCACAAAACTGAGACAGTCTCTTGAAGCCATTTAGGCATTGAAACAATTACTGCTGCTTTCAATATCTTCTTGCCCTGGGCAACCACCTGTGTCGCTGGGAACCCATTTTGTGGCGCTGGCCCTGGCAGCAAAGCACAGTGGGTCAGGCAGTCTCAGTGTCACACAAACAATGAGAGGAGATAGCACAGCTGCAGAAACCTGCCTGAGGCTCTCTGGCTTACAGGATTTTAGAGGAGAGGTTGCTGCACTGACAGTTATGCACAGTTTTCCCACACAAAACCATTAGAAAATGGTGTATCCGTGGCCAGTCCCGAGCCCCCAGACAGCTTTTACTTTATCAAGATTAAAGGAAGACAAGGCAGCTGGGGCTAATAAGTTGCAAATCAATGCCATTAGCAAAGAGAGTAAAGAAGGAAAAAAGATCCAAGCCCTGCAGAAGCAAAGCTTTCAGCTCTGCCTCTTGCTGTGCAGAAACTGTGCAGTTGTCCTGGTTCTTCTTGGATTTGTCCTTGGACTCAGGGAGATACAGAAGATGTCTGAATTTCCTGTTTATTAAACGTGTGTGTAGTTTATATCTGTGCAGCTCTATGGATGCATGTTTGTGTACAGATTTTGCTATTGACAACATTGGATTTTGCGTAATAATTTTAGGATTTAAGAGGAGCAGCACCTGGGATTAGTGAGGTTATGGGATTTAATTCCACCTTCTGTTCCCTGACACAGGTTATGGTATGACAGCACAGACCCACTTCACGGTGGTCCCTTCACACCTTCTCAGTGTTTCAGAGCTAATGATGACAAACAGGCTGGTGAACTCAACAGCAGTCAGGAACATCCTCTGCATTAGCTTTTTTGTGAAACTGTTTCAACCAGCCCCTGGCACATTTTCAGCCCGTGTCAGCAAGCTCTGTCCCATAAAACTCCTAATCATAATTTCTGTGCTTGGGCACAGGCTGTTCATAGTGCAGCCACTTCACTTTGGAGGAGGGATCTTACTGGTGCATACCCACACCACTGAGTCACTTGGCCTCGTGTCCATGTCTCCTAAACTACTGGTTTATCAACCTGGATTCCTGCTGCATCAGAAACTTCTAAAGGAATAAATATAAAATTAAAAAGATGTCTCCATTAGCAAAGAAATAGTGATTCATAAAAGTGTTTTTACACTTAGCAATTTATTTGGATTATTCTGTTTCACACAGTAACTTGTTTGTGCACACCACTGCATTTTGCCTTTGGAGATTTGTCTTAATGTGTGAAAATGAACTGTCACATTTCCCTGAGCAATATTCATTTACATACCCATATTCAATCTCTTTCACAATATTGATTTAGACTGTTATATTTTAATTTCTTTTGTCACTCCCTGGATCCTTTCTTCTTTCAAAAATTAACAATGAATTGTTATTATGCATTTTCATCTAGGTTCTGTAGAAAGAAATTTTCTCCTTGAATGTATTTCCTTTCTTTATAAGCAATGATGATTTATCCATCAGACAGATATATGAAGAGCTTTTCAATAGCTCTAATGAGAGAGATTTCTATTCCCACTTTCTACTAACAAGAAAAGATCACCTGGACTGTGTTGGTTATAAACATTTCCCCATTTAAATAGCACTGCGAAAGAACAAGCATCAGACGTGCAAAAGCATTGAGGCTGCAGTGTTGTGCATTCTGGAAACTCAGAAGGAAAATCAGAAACTAAACCACTTCATTTTAAAGTATTGACATGAATTTTTGAGAGGAGGATGGAGGGTAGGGGGGAATGGAGCTCACAGAAAAACCAAGCAAAGAACTGCAGGGTATCTGTGTGGGTCCAAGTGGAGAAAATGCCTTGAATTCCCAATTAGCTCAGTAAACAGAGCATGTCACTAGGACAACAGATTGACTGAATGTCAGCTGGAAAATTATTCCACAGTGAGTGATTTTGAGACCAACAAACAAGGGTAGAAAAGTCTGTAGAAAAACACTTCCAAAAAAAAAAAAATAAAAGGCAAGGAAAAGAAAAGTATGAGTCCAGACAAAGACCAGTATGGTTTCAGAGTCAGGGGAAGTACCAGTGCATTTGAACCCATCAAAGCATTGAAGTGGAAATTTTATTTTACTAGTTCTTCCTCTTAAAAGCTGGATAATATTCCTTTAAAACAAAGCCCCTCTCAGTGGCCTAGCTCCCTATTCCCAGCTAAGATACATAGCAAATCTGCTTAGTGTTTATCTAAGGCTAAAAGCGTATTTACTCCCAACCAGGAAACAGCCATCTTCAAACACAAGTGGCATTTTATTTTGCATTTAATGTATATTATATTTTTAGGAGGCCATGTTATTTTTATAGCATTCTACTTTGTATAAAACTCCAATGATAAACCGAAAGATGAATATAGTTCAAAGATCAAGATCATAAGTAAATATACCCACAACAGGGACACTGTTACCAATTGCAAGAGGAATATACTCATCTTTATTTTCTAATTTTCCTTACAAAGAATATAAGGCCTAGAATAATAATAATAAAAAAAATATATATCTTTGCCCACTGATGGGGAGCCTCAGTGAAAAACAATGAGTTCTGCTGACACAGGTGTAAGTCAAACTTTCACTGTTTATGAATGTTCTTGTAACAAGCTTCTCCAAGCTGACATGACATCTAAAGGGCAAAACTCTTAACAGAAGAGTGCCATAGGCTTTGGCTCACCTTCTAAATGCAGATAAGGTGTTTTATGGCTCTTTCCAGAAACCAAACCTTCACTTTATTTCAGCACCACATGTTACCTGATTATCAGTTTCATACACACACAGGTATTTCCTTAACTTTTCAAGAAAACCTATTGTGCCTTACTGTAAAAGATCCACGCTTTTCTCTGAATCTTTTCAGAAACAGGCTAAAAGCATAATAGAATATCTTCTGTTTATTTTATTTTCTTCCCATCCTTAATTATTGGAACATATGTATTAGGATACTTAAAATACACTCTGAAACTGTGATTTTAATATACTTTATTGAAAAAATTACACAGTTTTAAATTATTTTCAATGGGACAAAGCAATGGTCACCTCTATCTACCAAGTCCTTTTTTGATGAATCATGACTACCATATGCCAAATTCACATCTGCATGACTTGCAAAGTAAAAAGATAAATCTTTTTTTCAACATATCTTTAAGAATTTATATCACCAACAGTTTAAAATCATGAAATGCTGATGCTCTGACTATATTTCATGTCCTCTATGTTGCACCATTCCCCAGTTCACAGTTTATCCATGTATTAGCATGCCAATTGAACACATCAGTCAATGTCACCTTGAGAAAATTGTCAATAGCAGAGGAAGAAGAACAAGAGAGGGTTTAGCACTAAGGCCTGAGACACCACCACATTCTCTTGCATTTTCCTAAAGAAAAAAGAACAAACAACAAGGGAAAATAAAAACAAGCCATTCAACTTAATTATTACACATGATTATTTATCAAACTTCATAGCTTTAAGAGCATTGCTGCAAACAACAAAACACTTGAACTAAATACACTCAGGAAGTAATATAGGTGCACCTTTTGAGTTGAACAAGTTTAGATTTTAGACTGAAAGTGAGCATTCTCAACAAGGATCACACAAGCCCCTCTCCAGCATATTTTAGGTCACATTCTACACTGCATTACACCATCAGAGGCATGGAATAAAGTTAGTCCAGAGTAAAAAGGATGTCTATGAACATATGCTGCACAAGCCACTGTAATCACATCTTGGTCTCTATCAGGTTTACTTGGTCTGTACAAAGATATTATGTAGAACACAGAACGGCATATACGTGTGGCAGAGGGATCACTATCCCTCCCAAGCACTATTCTGTGTAAACGTAATGATTGTTCCATGACAGTTGAGATATTGATGCCAGTTACTGAAAGAAACAGCACAAAGTTCCCAACCATCTCTAATGAGGAATCTTGTGGTCAGTGCTTGAGCCAGAGTAACTTCTCAGATATTCCTGGCCCTCAGTTTGTGCTCACATCCTACCACGGTCTCTTATGTGATACAAAACAGTCTGCAAAAGCAGCAAGTCAAGACACTGTCTGCGTGACTACAAAAAAGATTTGCAACACTTACAATGTCACTCACTTCCCTTACTACTGAGTGTTCTGAATATTTTTTGGCATTTCATCTTGGAAGATAGCTTTCCTATTTTCTTTTAAGTAAATAAAATATCTACCAGAGTCCAAAAGAAAGGATAAGTAGATAGACACTTACTTCAGGGTGAAATCCATGACAAGATTCTGGGCGTCTTCTTATCTTCTGAGATTTTAAACGTTCACATTTAAGGGATTCATTATGTACAAGGCAGTTAAGGAGAGACGTTCTGAGAACTGCATTTTTATGGGAGTGTTTTGAAATGAATACAGTGACAGTCTTTTAGCTCCTTCCTCTCTCTCCATCAAACCCCCAAGGTGATATGTGTGGTCACCGCTAGAAAAAGAAATTGATTCTAGTACTTTCCGTTCTGTGATCTGGAGTTTTGACAGTATCATATGCACTTACACTGCTGGCCTGTCTCTCTGTAGGTCTGCAACAAAAGCACTGCAACTGCAGGCTGCTTTTGGCAAATTCCAGCTTATGGGAGAAAACAAATCTTGAACTACAGAGCAGCACAAAATAGAAAGTGGGACAACTGAAAATCAAGTGATATATCTACTTTGGTACATTGCTATGTCTTTGGAAAGCAGGATTCTGAAACATTCCCAAGGCTCCAGTGCAACCCTAAAATAAAAAGATATCTCTATTGTAAGGAGTTCTATAAGATCTGATATCAGGAGCTCCATTCTTATAAGGCAATTGCAGAGTTAGGGCTTAATTTGTAACATGTTCAACCATCTAAAGATGACTATGACCTTATGCTACTTAAAGATCCACATACGTGTGTTTGCTTAGTTCATATTTGCTGTTAAAAAAAAAAAAAAAAGTGAATTCTCATTAAAAAAAAAAAAGTAAGAACACATTCTCAGTTGGCTTAATTTCAAACAGCTCCAGCACTCTATGATGGGTGATGATGTCACGCAATGAAAGTTTTATATTATAAGAGATTTTTCAATATTTGCATCTTGAATCTCTTTCTGGCAAGCTTTTAAATAAAAGGATATACCTTATTTCTATAGGTGCCATGGTAATTGGTGGGACAGAATCACAGAAGCATTCATTATCTACTACCACCATGAAGAGGTTGCTGCTTGGGATTTGCTGGATAACAAAAGACCTGCAAATTAAAAAAGAAAACAAGTAATGATGACATTATCTGCATTTCTGAACCACAGGTTCTGTTAGGGCTTTTTGAACATGTCAATAGCACAAAGATCATTGACTTGTAGAAGTAGAGGGCACAGGGCAATGCTTCCCTCAGCTCTCACAGTGCAGATATGAATTTGTGGTCTGAAACAAAATTGATCTGTGTAAATAAGCCATGTACTGACAGCTCATGGTCCCAAACTTTAGCTCCACAATCCTATTCAGGCCTTTATGCACTCTGGGTCTTGCTTGAAGCAACAGGAACTGCAGATCTCAGCTTTCATCTGTCCTCCTGAGGGCCATTTTATTACTGAGCCAACAAAACAGAGATTAAGCCTCAAAATCTTCCTAAGCAAAGAGATTAATTTTAGAATAATGATAACATAATAATGGTACAAATATGGTGGTAACTCAGCACCACATTTGAATTAAGACAAAGTAGGCAACTCAAAAGGAGAGTGAAAAATAAAGACACTGTTTATAAGAAGGAAAACACCCAGGGGAGACCAGGGAAGGATGCTGTGGGCATAGAGGATGCACAGAGTTGCAATGAGTTGAACTCTTAAGCACATACCAAAGAGAAAAGGGGCAGAAGGCAGAGCCAAATAGACACTATTTAGCCTTTTCTTTGAAATTGAGGACACAACACTAAAACCTCAGGGTTCAGACCCAATTCTTGATGAATTTTTAAAATAATCTGCTAGAATTCATATATCATATCAGCAGAATATCTGCCATGTCGAATATAATTGAAGTCTGGCAGTTCCAGGAATTAGGTGTTTTTCAGTGTGGTTTGCTGGTAAATGTACAGAACGTTAAGTGAGGGTTTGAGCACCAAGAAGATGTGGAGAGAAACATATTTTTCCTCAGACATCTTTCTTTAAAATGCATATTGTCTTACTAAAATAACTCCCCACTTTTTCCAAAGATCACAGAAGATGAAATAGTGGAGAGGGTAGGGAATATTCAAACCTAGCCTAAAAAAAAATATTGGAAAACTTACTATAAAAATGTTGCCAACGGAAAGATTAAACACTTTTCAGTATTTTTTAAACTTACTGAACCTCCATTAAAATTACACTTAGAGTGATCTGCAATATGTTAGCTTTATGTTTATACATGAAATATACATTTATGGCATAATGTAAAAGACTGGACTTTATAAATGTACCTACCAAACAGCTGGAGCATGTAGTAAGACTGACATCATTGTAATGGAGCATCTGTGGCTTTGTGGATTTGTGTGTGGGAGAAATGGGGCCAATAAAAGGAAAGGAGGGAAAATCTTTAGCAGACAATAACACCAAAATTGTAATGCATGAATTTTTCAAAACAGCTATGAATAAATCAAACACTAAAGGGTAGAAAAAGCATGATTTTTATTCCCAGAAATTGGCACAATTTGGTTTTTGTGCAGTCTGAAACTCATATTTATTGTATCTTTAAAACTAGCTTAGAAAAGGACCTGAAGGACAAAGTGTCCTTCATATGACATAAATTTAACATCCAGTTAATTGGTTGTTAAATTATTCTTTTTTTTTTTTTTTTTATTTTTTGCTGAGAAGAGGGTAATTACTCTTCTGTTTTATCTGTGGTGTGCCTGAATCCAAGTCCTTTTGTGATACCCTTTTTTGTGACCCCCAGGGGAAGACTGAAGCCTGTGAAAAGCATGTAGTATAGAGCCATGCTTAAAGGTGCCAGTTCATGAAAGGTGGGTACATTTCCCATTTTGTTTCTCCTTTCACCCACTTCCCTGGGGTGCAATATGGGTTGTACAGTACAGACTATTTCTTCCTCAAAGTTGAGAGGAGTAAAAAAATTCCTAGCATTTTAGGTAGCTGTGATGAGAAAAGAAAGTTCTTCAACCTAGAAAGAAGTTTCAACTACAGAACTACGATGCTGAGCAAATTACTGTACAGCCACTCTACCAAGTCTAGCAAAATTATCACTTAATTACTACAAGTTTTTGTAATTTTTGACTTCTCTGTAAGTTTGGGGAATGCAGTATATGAACGATTGATGGATATTATGAATTAAAGGAACGGCAAAGAGCAATATATTTGGTTAAGTAAAACCCCCCATTTTGCTACTTTACGAATTATTCCATAGGTATCAACTAATTCCACTCATTCAGTCTACCAAACAGTGAATATTCTTAAACATCTACAGTCTGTTTATGCAGTACAGATGATTGTGAAGTGTCCAACCTTGTGGTGACTGCCATAGAACATAGGACTGCCATAAAGAGTCATAAAAACAATGAGACTTTTGGCTCATTACTGCAGCATTTTTATTTTTTTCATAGAGCACAATAATAACTAATATCTTGCAAAGTGAAAGAACTAGCTTTTCATCCATCCCACTAGAGGTAAATTAAAAAGAAAATGTTTTCTGCCACAAGCAGGATATGAATGTTTTCCCTTTCACAATTCTCAAACATAATCTTGAAATGAAGTTGTAAAGCCAAGTGTGAGTCCTCACCAGTCACTGACTCGTGAGGCCACAGGCAAAGCATTAACATATCAACTAGTGAGGACACAGGATTGAAGACTGAGATTGAGCTGAACAAATAAATAAGGGCAAAAAATGTTCATTTTATCTTTCTTTTCTATTGATAGTTTGCACAAACAAATTATACTTCTTTCAGCTGCTTTAATGTAAGACCATTTCACAGGCATGAGATATTCTTACCCCCACCAGATCAATGGCAAAGAACTTCTGCCACTCATAATCCCTGCAGTTGCTGTGTGACTATTCAGATAATTCACATGGCACTGCTTCCATGCCCACAATCAGCCCAGCAGCAGCTCTGCTGTTTCAGTTTCCATGGTGACATGCATATGCATCTTTGAAATTCATTTTGAACATTCATGCCAGTAAGTCTCAGGAACCAAACACTCAGAGAAAACAAAAGGTGCACAAAAACAGTCAGACCAAAGCCTTTCAAAGGCTGAAACATTCCACCCAAATGTTTCACTCTGGATGCCAAGGTTCAGCTGCAAGGGAGAAAAACCTCCAGCGAGCAGCTTCTATGGCTGCAGCGGGAAATAAAGTTGCTGACAAAGTAATGAAAATGGTATTGTCTTTAAGTGAACTCCACTGTGAATCTCTAAAGTTTCTATTACAATAACCATTTCTGAGCACCTGCTGGCTTAGGCTGGCATTGGTGTCACTGGCAATATGGGAGCCAACTCCCAAGGACTGAGGAAGGGGCTTTGCTGAACCTTTTTGCTGGTTTAACAACAAAAAGAAAGTTTATGTTTAATCACCTTAATGGATTCTTATGGAGAATGTTTCATGTTTAAAGGGTAAAGCTCTTTTTGTGTTAAGTAGTGTAAATCTTCTGGTTTGAATCCTTCTTTACACCAGAATCATCACCACTGTTTGATAGTGGCACAGAAATTGCCTTGCACATATCTCCAAATATAAAACAGAATAAACTGTTGGGGTTCCTGCTGAAGCCACATTGAGTCAATAAGAAGCTTATTAATAACTTCTCCTCTATCTTTTATCCACTGAGGAACTAATTTTGTTTATTTGATGTGCAGGTTCAGAGGCTTAAAACAGACCTGAAAACAAACTGTTTCTTGACTTTGCTGGGAAGGTGAGGAAGGAAGAAATTTAGTACTCAAAAGGGGGAGAGAGAAGGAAGAAGAAAATCTAGTCACACCAAACTATTTGCTAATGAAGAAAAAATAAGAACAGAGTAAATCTGCAAGAAAGTATTTTGAGTCAGAGCATTACATGACAGTCTTGTCAGACATGTCATCTGTTTCTTTCTAACCTATTTCTGTATAAATATCATACAAATTAATTTGGGGAAAAACGGCTTCATGTTTTACTTCAAAATAGTAAATATTTCTTCAAAAAAACAATACTTGATCTGCTCCTTGAAAATTAATTTCTCATTGTGGAATGAAATAGAAAGAGACCTGGAATTCAAGTACTTCTGCAGTTATAATTATGCTTGGTAAAGTCATGCTTATGAAGACATGATAAGAAAGGATGTGTGTCTGGTGGCTAAATGATTCTTCCCACAGAGAATCAGCTTTTTTAACTCCTTAAGACAGCCTAGAATTTGGAAAGCATCACAGTAAGATTGTAGAACAGCTGCTGGAGGGCAGTCACACCAGCTGCCTTTATGCACATAACTCAGGTTCCTACATTAGAAGGGTAATCACCTCCCACTCTGGACAGAGCACATGCAGAGACACAGGCTTTTCCAGGATAATTCAGAGCAGGACCTTGGCTTCAGTGATGTGAGCCATCCTCTGCAGGAGGGTCCTTCTCCCTAATGGATGAATTGTGATCCTGCAGAGAATGCATCCTGAACAGGGTGAAACGTGATACCTAAAGCTAAGTGCAGGCTACAGCACCTGTTCTAAAAGAGCCAGCATTCTACATTCAAAATTTCAGTTTTCTTACTATAAGTTTCTTTTTCTTACTACAATTTCTCCTGTAAGGAGAAATAATTAGAATATATACAGTAAAGGAGCAGGGACTGAACTGACACCACTCTTGATACACTGTCCTCTTCACACCATGCTTCTCTCTCTTCCTTTCATCTTCCAATCTCTGAACCTCTGGGATGGCAAATATTAGTAAGGCAACTGGGAGAGGGACAAATGTGCCTGGAAGGGAGGGAGATGTTTCAAGATGGAGAAAAGGACAGGGATGACAGGACAAGCAGTGATGGTGCCCTGTGGGAAAGGGACAGAGGGAAGCAGGTCACAGAGGGAAGCTGCTGCAGGAGGTGGCTTTGCCATGAGGCCTCTGCACCCTGTCTCCTTAGGGATGTTGGAGCATCTCCCACATTGATGCAAACAGGTACAGCAGGAGCGCAGCAGAGCGGTGACCTTTTTTCTTCCAGGCTGCTCTATCTCCTGATATACAAAGTCCAGCTTACTGGCCCACCTGAAGATCACATACTTCTATAAGTCACTTATTTCGTTCCTTAATGCTTCATTGCTTCACTACAAATACCTCAATTATAAGGTTCAAAATCTGTACCTGGTAGGCTTCACATCTTGTCTCTGAAATGCTGTTGGTTTCAATTCTCCTTTCCTAGCATAGCTGGATCTATAACAGGCAAAGCTAAGGCAATTCTATTTCAGACACGCAGGAGATGTGCCTAGTCCAGCTAAGCAAACTTAACCTTTATGTTGTTTACTCTTTACTATTTGACTGTAGCATCTGCTATTAAAGGAAATCAATATTACTGTTAAGCAGCCTAGGGTCTATATTGCCATGCAGGAGAAGTAATCCATTTCCTTCTCCACTGGTGTTAAGTTTGGGACAGAATATAAACTGAACAGAGACCTGAGATTTCCCTACTAATGAGCAGCCACTTACACAGTCCCAGACTTACCCAAGCTTAAGGAAACCTGCTGAATGCAACATATTTTATATGGGACTGAGGAGGGGCCAGGCAGCTGTAGGAGAGGAAACAGTCACACTGGACTGTCCAGATTGAGGATCCCAAAGACCACCATTTCTCAGTCACTTGCACTGAAGTATTTTGCTTTTCCTGGCTGGCAGACGTGCTGCCATTAGCTGGTAGCCAGTCACACTGCTACATGACTTGGTTCAGCAGCAAAGAATTGTAATAAACCTCCTGAGAGCATTCAGAAAGCTCTCATTTTCAGAACCACGTTTCCCTATTTTCTTCAAACAGTTGTAAAGGTTGAAAAGTGTTTGAGGGAACAAAATGAATGTCAAGCAGCATGGAACCCTGAAGACACTTAGAGGATATGGCTATGCTTGTGGAACCAAAAAAATTAGAGAAAACATCTCCCCATTATCCTGAAAAATGCAAAATATTTCTTTGTAATTTGAAGAGGACTTGAGCACAGCAACAACATTAAAAGCAATACAACTTGTCTAAAAACAATGCTGTGTGTTTCTTGTTAAAAAAATAATTCTTGTTTTCTCACAGAAATACTTCATTGTTGCACTTTGCTATAAAATATCCCTGTTTTTAAGTAATAATTATTAATCTATATGCTGTATTTTACAATCAATATTCTCTTTTAATTTTACAAAAATACAGTGCTGTTATCTGTGCTCCTGACAACAGATGCTCTATAGTAGAATATGTGGTCATGACAAACACATGGTTTATGAGGGATTTTAGTCATATGTTCAGATTCATTTTTAATTCCATGCTCAGGAGTTTTAATGGCCTGATTTAAGGGCAAGAAAGAAAATAAATCCATATGTCTATTTTCCATTTGTTTCCTTAATGAGCATAGGAACACTATTACTGTTGTTTAAAGTCACAGTGATGACTGTGGGACTTAAATTTAAATTCTGATTAGAGCAATACCACATTGTTGTATTAGCATATGTCACTCCTGCATATACATAATCATAGGTTACATACATAATCATTTCTAGGTGACAATAGAAAAGATCTTTTCATTAGCAATTATTTTGCTCATGCAGATGAATCCTACAAAGAATGGAAGAGTTTCACTGTGAGTAGAACTGAAACAGAGCGTAACATTTTCAAATTGGCAGCCTAAACGCATGCACAGAGATGTGAAAAAGTAGTCTGAATTTCCACGGTGCTCAACTTCGATAGCCCTCACTGGGCGCTCTGGTACTTGAGAATTGCTGGAAATGCAGCCATTTCCCTCCAGGCCTTTCAGTGGGTTTTTGGTGTGCAAACCTCCATTAATGAAGTTTGAGTAATTTGGATTAAGATGAGTTGTTACTTTGGGATTACATTTCATATCTGTCAAATTTGATCTTTCCTATTTTTTAGAGAAAGAAAAAACATACCAGAAGCAGGGTACAGTAAATGGAAAATATTGTGCACTCTGCACTCAAATATGTTACTCATATCATGTTGGTTGCAAACGTTCAAACCCTCATGGTCTGGAACAAACTTTAAGCATTCAACTGAAGTGCAGATCTTCACTTTGCTGTTTCCCAACTCCTATCATGTGCTTTCCAGGCTGCTGGCCACATTTCCAACCCACATTTTTCTCACTTAGCACATTTTTTAAATGAATGAATGAAATGTTTATATCACAGTCAAGTTATGCTACTTGTTTTTTGTGTTTTTTTCCCAAATAAATGATGATAGAGAACGGAATATCTTTAATGACATTTATAAAAATAACATACATGCCAATAATAACATTTCTGAGAGCTGGAACAGTACATAAAAAAATCAGCTAGTGGTTCTCTCCTATGAAAAGAGGGAGATAAACTCCCAGCCTCAGGCCTGTAATCTGACCCTGACCTCATGCGAGCAAAGTATTGCTACCACATACAGCCTGAGTGACTGTAGCACAACCTGATGTCAGCACAAACAGACCCAGAGCAAAGCTTGGACTCAAGGATTTAAATGAGCAGTGCTGTCCTCACTGTTCCTGTGGCTTCTGAATGTGTGCAGGTCTCACACGGGGAACCCCACAAGTGCCAATCCTCTTTCACTCTCAGTCAGGGGCTGCTTTCTCCAGTCCCTGATGCTCACATATGAGTACCTGGCCAACTGCAAAACATCCCAAAACTTTGAGTGGACAGCCTTTAGGATGACAAAGGTACTTTGTGCAGTGAGGAACTGGACTCTGTTCCTGACCTTTTCAGACCAGCTGCTGTCCTATATGAGGATGTAGGACAATGGAGAGCTTCAGACCTCTGGGTTTAAAATGGACTGCAAGCTTTTTTCAGAGAAACCAAGCTTAGAGGTCATACAAATTTTAAATATGAGTCAGTGTTCATACCCTTGGAAAAACCTGGGCTGAATGTGACATGAGTGGGTGTCCACAGGCAGAGTGGGTACCTGATTCTGAGCTCACAGTGAACAGAGGAGACACAGCAATGGGCACAAAGCAAATCATATCAGGGCTCTCTTAAAGGTTGCACTTTGCATTTTGACAGTGACACCAGATAAACAGGACTACCATAGAGAGGTTAGAAAAGCTATCCAGACTGGACAATGCAGTTCCACCATGGCATGTCAGTAAAAATGGGGTTTTGGCAGAGTTTTTTAGCCCTACTTTAGTAGCCGTGGTTTGTATCGAGAAACATCTCAGATTATGTTTTTAAAACACTATATGATTTCCAAGCTAGGCTCTAAATATAACTTAGAGATTAAAAAGCCAGTTGATATACTCTAGTCTACGGAGGCTTACAAATATCATATGACATTGTGAAAGCAATTTTTGAATTGCATGAATTAGTAACTACTCTTTTCCTCAGCTTTAGGTTTAATCTAATCTACAATATGACTCTAGCAAAGACCTACACAAGAGAAACTGAAGTATAACAAGCAGAAATGATCAGGAGATTAACATTAAAAACGTAACAAATTCTAGAACTAAACTGCTCACCCGAGAGCCCACTGTGTGTTCTGCAAAGGTGTTCATTTATTTCTGTAAACATAAACTTCAGCAAGGACAGAGGTCTGAAAGAATTAAGAACACTACATGCCATCTGCTCCCTATCCAGCTAAAACTCGGTATTATTTTATGTAATATACAGATATTCCTTGCATGCCTCTCAAATCTTTAGACTCATATTGTTTTTCTAAGTTAAAGGCTTTTATTAAATATCCATTAAGCCCTCTCAAATCCTTTATATAGAGAAGTGCTACATGTACAGATGTCTACATTATTTGCATTGTTTTTCATCAGACTATAATATAATATAAATACATTATAAACTAAAATTAATGTTCTAGTATTAGAAATTCTTCACAAGTGTGCCTGGCTTTAAAAATTCATTGCATTGTTTCTCAATTTTAGTATTTGTTTCTATTCCAAGCCATTGTTAGTAAATATATATTACTACTTAGTTCTATATATATTGGCATTCATACAACATTTTAAATCACCTATCACTACAAAACATGCATCAGTTACTATCTATCATTTGGTTAATATTTATTAATGCTTGTATAAAATGCAAAATTAAGTTAAATTTAAGTATTTACATTTTATAGGAGCACTGAGTACTATGAACAGTGAATTGGTGGAGATCACCACCTTTCCACGCAGAGGTTTAATTTATAAACTTCTCAAGCAAACCAGCTCTAGGTTCATTTAGAAGATAAGCAGGAAGTGGGGAGTTAAGAGAGAAAGCACACATCTCATCCTTCTTGTTAGAAAAAATATTATATGGGAACTCCAGACAGCATCATTGGACTGAGTTTCTAAGAAGCCGACCTGCGTACCTCCAAGATTTTACAACGTTGCAGAGGGACACGCAGGCAGCGCTAGGAAGTCTCTCCAGGAAAAAGTTGCACATATCTGCATGACCACTTTTCCCTCATCTTTCACTTCTTTGTATAGAGTCCCCCCTCATTCAATATATTTGTTGCCACTAAAAATATCCTTTTAAACAGAGTACTACAGTCTTTTTTTTTTTTGCGTTAAATACACTTTTCCTCCTTCGTTCCATAGCAATTCTCTCATTTCAGATTTTTATGATTATTAAAATGCCAAGCAAATCAAGAGAGAGAAACTGAACACGATTTTCACATTTTTTGTCAACTAAACAAACAAACTCAGTGGTTTTGATTTTGGGGGGAACACCATCCTAAAATAGAAACTAAGAAAATAATGAAAGACTATTCTCAATATAGGGTGGCATTCTATGTATAAACAAAGAAAATACTTCTGAATTCAACAAGCATACTAAAAAAGTTCTAAAACAAAACAAAACAAAAAGGGAATATTGAGAATCTTTGTCTATTTAAAAACAAAAACACCAAGAAAACAAAAATACCCCAACCTTGAAAACTGTCCAAAGGATTGTTAGACTAATGACTGTCAGGCACAGACCTGCCTGGTAACTTAGATATGTCTTGCCCTATTATTTTATATACCTTTTTTCTTAAATGAAAATAATAATTTACAGTGTTTCCTGAACTGGTCATTCAAAATATACATTATCAAAGGGTAGAGTTAAATTGCCCATACAGTGACTTTAAATTGCACCTGCATGACAAACATTATAATCATTGTTGCCTTTGAAGTGAAGAGAAAGTTACTCAGCCTGCAAGTGGAGATGTGTGGGTAACACACAATATAAAATTTTAAGCTACGTATAAAGACCTTTAATAAACAATTCTAGCAGTTTAAATTGCATAATTTGATACTTTTTACAAGGAAAGAACAGGAGAAAAATATTTTTGGATCTTCTAGAGCTTTGGGGTTTTGGCTACGATAAGTTTCTACAAATACTGCTGTTGCCCTCAAATTTAAAGACTTTTTAACAGTCGTATGTGTTCTGCAAGTCTGGAGGATCTGATTTTCAAAACAGAAGTGCAGAATGATTCTATATATTTAGATTGTGATTCTTGAGACTTCAAAAATTAACCACTGAGGGAGGCAAGATACAGAGGTTCCCTTGAGGATGCTCCTTGACTTCCAAGCACATCTAAAGCAATCTCTCAGAAATTAAGGTCTGTTTAACATTGTAAAGAACAGCATGAGCACTTTGGCTACAGTACACCTGTGGCCCGCCATGGGCACAGGTCGAAACTGTTCATGTACATGTTATTACACAGGTAAAGAATATGTCCCCTTGACACATTCTTGCTGGAAAAGCAAGAATGCAGGAACATACAGGCTAAACAAGGCATGGTAAAATATAGAGAATACTTTCTTCAGGGTCATAAAAGATTAATAGAGTAAAAGGAACACAACCCAAAATGTCTTTCCGAAGATCAGCTATAATTTACTGCCCTAACAACTCCAGGACATACACAGGTACATTGTGATGTACAGAGATACAGCTCTGAATGAGAAGAAATGGCCCCTTGGTGCTTTGGTTGTTTTATGTGCAAGCTGATTTGTTTAGAAGTAAACTAACTACATGTGAAATGGTAAATGATTATTTATTTCATGGTAAATTGAACTGTGTATTTATTTACACATTTTAAACATGATCAAGTACAGCAGTTTGGCAAGCTTCTACTGAGAGAGAAATGCAGAAATATTTTAGCAAATGGTGGTATGTCTCAAGATTAAGTGGTTTCTAAAAACCATTACCACTTTAACGTCTGCGGATTGCACTATTCCTGGCACTAATATACTCCTGCCCTGAACAATCTGAATCTAATTTATATTGTTATTTATCTGTTACTGCCAAATCTGCGCATTTAGTGGACAAGTCTGAAATTTGCCATTATAACTCCACATAAAGGGTTCAGTGTCACCCTGAACTACAGTTCTATTGCCATTTACCTCTTTTATTGACAATAAACAGCATTCGATGCTCAGTCTATAAGAAAGTAAGAGAATTATTTGGTTTATTGATGATTTTGCTTGTTAAATAAATGTCTGCTTACTAACACCCCAGTGGGCCAAATGCATAATATATGGGAGAGTGTTTATTCAAACAAGTACTTCCTATCCATTTTAACATGCAATTTACATGTGATAGCCAACAAAGTAAACACATTCATCTTGCATAATTAAAACACACATAAATCTTTCCAGGCTTAGGATGATTGTAGCCACATACTTCCTTGCTTCCCTTGTGAGAATATGGCTTTCTCACATTTACTTTTCTCTTTATTTTGTGTCTTAAGATTGTGCACAAAGAATCAACTGAAAACAAAGCAGTTTCTTTGGGGTTTCGGTATTGACCTTGGGGACCCAGGAGTGCTCCAATTAAAAGAGAAGGGGGGCCTTTGCTCCCTGGGTCATTAGAAGTAATTTTTGATCTTCATCCAAGTCCAATATGTCATCACACATGAACAGGAGAGGTTAAAAGGGCAGATTTTTGAGCATTTGACTGTGCAACTGCTGCCTGATCTGTACACCCCTAGTTTTTACAGTGAACACACATATTTGGCAACTGTGCACTCAACTGGTTCCTTGCACCTTTGAAATTTTAACATATATACCTAAAGTAGTCAGATGAGCAAGTTGCTGTGCCTATAGAAGATCTACCCCCACATTCAGAGCAGCCAGAGTTATAGCTGAAATTAATGGTATTTTCCAAAATGAAGCTTAGTGAAAACATTTGAATTTTTGTGCATAAATGGGATTTGCAAATAGACAAAAACTTTTTGTTTGTTCTACAGACAAGTGAGAGGATATACTAAAAGAACACCTACATTTTTCTGGTTGAATATCATAAAAACCATCATCCTTTCTAATTTATAACAACAATTTTGACTTTCTGAGGATGCTTTCCTTAGATGCTTTTAGAGCAATTTAAGTTTGCAATGATGAGATCACCAGAAGGCTAAAACTGGTAATGTAACCAGAAAGCCTTGCTGAAGAACTTTGCTTGACATACTTACATTTGAAGTTGGCTATCATGTTGGGGCAGTACCTCATAAAACTACAAGCAGCACTGAGATGCTTATTTAGCCAAAGACTTCAAACAATGTCTGATCAAAAACACATCTCGAAGCAGCACAACACCTTTATAGCCCATACTAAGTGCATTAGTGCAGCTCTGACTCATCAGAGTGACAGTTGACACTGAAAAGAAAATATTTCTCTTTAGTTATTAATTATTTCTAACATTGAAGCTGTGATAGAACATTCAGTAGTCTATCATATAAGTTTTGAAACTGTGATAGAACTTTCAGTAGTCTATCATATGAGTTTTCTGAAATAGCGGGGTTCAGTTGTTTTAATTTTTTTTGTTGTTATAAAAGGGAATAGCTTACTGGAAAATATGAAAGCATTTCAGATTTTTCAAAAATTCCAGTTTTTCTCTCTTGTTGACAGTGCTTACAAAATGTG
The DNA here is from genome assembly GCA_035221455.1 of Xenops minutus. NCBI lineage: Eukaryota > Metazoa > Chordata > Aves > Passeriformes > Furnariidae > Xenops > Xenops minutus. The sequence continues at coordinate 13,553,272 of JAWWEE010000021.1, forward strand.
GGTTGACTTGTTTTTGATTGCTGTTTAAATAACAGATTAATTTAATAATCATTGGGATATTGAATAACAACAAATTATGGGGTAGGACAGCCAAACCCTGACCCTAATGACATTCTTATGTTAATTCTTATTTTCTTTCAGGCTCCTGCTTTCTTAATAAAACCTATATTTTCAAAATCATTTTTAAACATTGCCATTTATCCCAAAGTAGCATTTATTTTTCACTAGTAAGAGATAAGCTTACATATAGAGAATGCATTTTATATGTCTGTGTATATTTAGTGCCTGACTCAAAGCCTGCTTAAGTGTATGGGTGCCCTTCCCCTGACTGTTTCCAGAGGTTGAAAAGGTGAGCCAGCTATTAAAAAAGTAATTAGCGTGTAGTCCTTTCTACTGTGTGATTTGTTTGAGGATGCTTTGATTTAAATCCAAGCACCCGTAATTAAATCTAGGATTGGAAACGTTTATAAGAAAAAGTTTTCATTACTATAGTTGGTAACTGTTTACTTTGGCAGCTGAGGTGCAGAGTATTTCTATAAGATCAGGGAGAGCACACCCAGGACAGAATAAAGCTGAGCCTCTGACTCTCACCATGTGACCTTGTTAGCAAAACCACAGTATTTGTGCACCAAAATGCCTTATCTAAGTAACAGTATATGGTTTCAATTAATATCAGTCATCATTTTTACTTCTGGTAAAAGATTGCTTTCAGTCTCCTTTTTCAGACAAGGGCCCTGTGGTAGTGCCTGACACTGGAGGAACAAAAGCCAGTGACTTGAGTAACTTCTGATGGAAACTTACTTGAAGCAGAGTTCTTGCACAACTTTTGTTTGCAAACTTGTTCACAATATACTGATTTTTCTTGCGTCCTTCGAATAGGTTTTCAATTTTTAAGGGGATGTATAATCAGCTAAACATTTACAAGTACCTTTTGCTATTTGTAATAAGTATTTGCAATTATATATCACATACTAATCTATAACATGATCCAAGGAGGACACAGACAATAATCCCACTGACTCAAAGGCATCTGAACTGAGAGCCTGGCATGTAACAGATACTGCACAGATTAACCACTGGACACAGTGTCAGTTCCAGACTTGCTCTACATACAACTGAATCTAAATTCTGACTGATTGAGCCCATCATTCTTAAATAACAAGTATTAAGCAACACACTTGCTTGTAAAAATATTTATTGGTACTGAAGCCATGAAACAGAAAGCTGGGTCAGAAGATGTAGGTCCACAAAGGACTTTGGGTCAAATTCCTTTGCTGTTCTGCGGGAAAGTGTCCTGGGTTATAACAAAAATATTTGGAATCTGATGCAGTCTGCAATCTTAGATGCAATTTGTAGATTGTTAATGACAGTGGGTAAACGGTATAACGAACAACTTTCCCATGAGAATCTAATAGTTCTTCTGGATTATTTCTTTAAGTTTTGCCATTGCTTGTGGAGAAAAATAATGGGTGCCTTGAGATCAGTTTGTAACTTACAGGGTTTTCTTTTATTTTTTTTTTTCCACTGTGGAACACAAAATGTTTTTCTATGAAAAAGATCTTAGTGTATTATTTTTGAAATACTATAATTTTCACTAAACTCAGTTTCCAACTCAGTGCTTTCCAAGTATTGCAGAATTGTATTATTTTTGAAACTTCTTTCCTTTGACCTGAAGTTACCTAAGAACACAGACTAGAATCTGCGCTCCTTTGAGAAAACCTAGTCCTGTTAAATTAATCTTCTTTTCATGGAATCAAGTCTGTTTCCACAATTTAAACAGAATCACAGAATGGTTTGTGTTTGAAGGGACCTTAAAGACCACCTAGTTCCAACCCCTTGCCATGGGCAGAGACACCTTCCACTACACCAGGTTGCTCAAAACCCCATCCAACCTGGTCTTGAACGCCTCCAGACATGCATGATAATTTGTTGCACAACTTCCCAGTAATCTTCTGTTAAATTATCACAAAGTAGGGCAGCTTAAATTCTACAATGCTGGCACAAAGCACTCACAGCAGTGTAACCTACATTGTATTTGATATGTCAAGTGGAAAAAACATGGCTTGATTTTGTTAAGTTTGCACTTTTCAGGCAGTGGGACCTATTGTTGCACTTAAGGGTTCCCTCGCATCACTTTACAAGGCACTCTCATACTTCTATCCCACAAAGCCATATAAAACCAATTATTCATACTAGACATTAACAATTTCCTTATACTTAAAAGTTGGTCAGTAGCAAATCAAAAGTGAATATTAGCACTTAAAATTTATCTCCAGTGTACTTACTCCTATTTCCCGTTTTAAAGTAATGAAAATACCAAGGAGAAAAATTAGGAGTAAGTCTAGAAGTGCACCTATTGACTTCAAAGAGGCAAAGTTTTCACCTTTATTTGCTAGTTGCACATTGATTTAGCCTGGGAAGGGAGAGTTATAACAGTTTTTGTTTAACATGTGAATTCTTCCTGACATTTATATCAATAGACATGTTATTGCTGTAAATACTAATCTCCTTTATGATGATGATCTCTCAGCATAAAGAAAATCAAATTGAGACTTCTTAAAGTACAAAAATTTGCATAAACAATACCTATGCAATTCCTCAATTAAAATGTACTAGAAATAGAGTCAAAATGTCACTGCACACAGACATCAAATACAAAGATATTTTACTGTGAAGGAAGAAAGTTAGACTGAAGACTTTGTCCTCTTTTAACTCTATGAGGGACAATTTTACAGTAGCTCTGGCAGAACGGACAAGATTGCAGCACTGACATACGAGATTTGTTACTATTAACTCAGCTTCCCAGCACTGAACATTTGGAGAATGGATTTAATCCTCTCCCACTCTTTCAGCCCAATAATTCTGAGAAGGAAACTCTGTTTGGCATTCCAGTAAAACAACCAGATCTCACTGTACCACAAGGGAACTCCTAACCTATCCAGCAGGGTTTCACTCCTGTACAGGAGTCTGAACAGCACGTACCTTTTGGTATCTAACTCTTACAGACTTACAGACCCTTAGGATGCTGCCTGCATATAGGAGAAGTCTCAAAGCATTCATTATTTGAAATCAACATAACCCTGTAATGTTTGTTTTGTTTTGTTTTTTTTGTAGAAATAAGTAGGCACCACTTTAATTTAAGAGCATCAAACTTTAAAATGACCCCTGTAATAAGAGAAATGACACCCTGACAGAGGTCATTAAATAATATAAATCATAACAGACTTGTACGTTCTTCAACACAGCCTTGAATAATTCAGTTTTATTGCTTTGTCACAAACAGTTGTATTAAAAAAAAAAAAAAATAAAGGGCTTACTTGGAACAGTCATCGCAAGCAATATTCCCCGTGGTCTCCTTTATAGTGCGCTCGGAAACAAAAGCTGGATATTCAGTATCACAGGGCTCTAGGGTTTGTTTCAACCTCTGCGCTATAGGCACAGGAAAAAACAGCTTGATGTTAACATGAGAAGAACAGCACACAAAATTGTGAACAACATGAGATGCTGTATTACAGAGCTCACAGAGAACGGAAATGTTACTCAGCTTCTGCCACCCTGTGAAATTTCCTAGGCAGTGCATAACAGTATTTTTTCAATTAAATTAAAAAAAAAAAAAGTTTATCCCCGGAATGCAATTTTGCAATGCTTTACTATTAAAGCAGTTATTAATAGTTTAGCCATTGCCAACCCACTTTACATTTATGCACAATTTTTTATTCTTTCCACATAGATTCAAGCTGGATTTACTGTCATTTTTATCTCAGTGGTGCTGTGCATCACTAACCTTTATTCATGGGAGTTTACATTTATTTGATGTCAATTTTGGTATATTTTCCTGAAGCAAAAGAACTTTTTTTTTTTTATTACAGTTTGGGAATCTTTGCAGGGTTTCATCAGTTACAGTAACTCTGTGGGTGAGGGAGGCAGAAGATTTACTGTACCCAACTCCAATGCTTGTTATCTGCTTCCCCAAAAGTAATGATTAAGACAACATAACACCTTCAGTTTGAAGCCCTTGCAGTGCAAGGAAAAAGAAAGAGTCACTACTTGTATCTTAAACATTGGGCCGCTGAGGTACCAGGAAGCAACGAGTTCAAGGTCAAACTACAGGACAGCAGCACAGCTGGGAACCCAGGGCAGCTCCTCTGACTCTCCCACTGAAGGGTCTGTTAGGCAGTGACTCTCCCTCATTCCCTTTCCTTTCCCTCCCCACCCCTTCGTTGTTGCTTAACACAGAGATACACTTGCACATCAGCACAAATGTTAACCCTATCTTAAACTAATTGCTAAGTGAGTAAACAAGATGAGGCATGACAAAAATAGGTGACACTAAACAGGCTCTTGGGCTGGCCAGATCTGCCATTGGCCATAATGCGAGCGAGTGGTGCACCCACTGGGCAGTGCGAGGGAACCACCCCAATGGCATCTGCAGCCACACTGCACGATGTGCCTTTCTGAATCGGTCACAGCTTTTGTATACCATAATTATTCCACCAAAGGCACAGATCTCAAAGGAAGTATTAAAGTTGGTCAGAAAAGTTTTGTTATTTTTGATGTTTTCATTATGGTTGTGACATATTTAACAATTTTTTATTTATTTTTTTAAAATTTTCTGACTAGCTCTATTCCACCTTCTCCCTTTCCCTTCTGTTGTCCTTATCTGCTGTCAAGAATGACTGGAATCTGTCACCTGTGTTTTGGGTCTACCCGCATTTTTATCAATATATGGCTTGTGTAACAAAGAGACTGCTGAAAATTCCTGGGTCTCAGATTTCCAGCACCTCTCCGGAGCCCAGAACATGATGGCATTGCCCAAAGTTTAGGGTTTCTTCTCTCTCATTTACAAATGTGATTGAGATTACAAGATCTTGTGCAGAAGTACTGTTTAGAGTAGGGTTTGCTAAAAGGGCAGGTGTATGTGGACCCTCAAGGATTTTCATAATATGTGATACAGTATTAATGTCACAATTTGAGTGGGAAGCAATTTCCCTATTAGGAGAACTAATCTCTTTTTTTTCTGAGCTTTGCTGAGAATTGTTAACTGGAAAGAAAAAAAAGAAAAAAGGTGCAAATTTATTAATTTTTAATTCATCAAGTGCAGTCATAAATATTACAACTCTTAGTGGTAACACAGCATCTACAGAAGAATTTTTTGTTTGTGTGTATCTTATTAGTCCAGGGAATACTGCATTATTCCAGGTCATCAACATATTCAAGTTTCCTGATAGCTAAACTTCAGACAGGATATTGTTTTGCCTGGATACTAAGCAATGCAAATATCAACTGAAGCCTAAAGTAGCAATTTTATGCCCTGCTTTGCTAAGAAATGTGCAAAATGAGGCTGAAGAACTCAGTTTAAATCATTTGATCAGGACAGTTTGCCTGTGAAATCACCAATTGAAGAACACTGCTCTTGTAAATTAGCCCTTTACTTCTGAGCAGCTTCTGAAAATGCCATATAAAACTGCTAAAATCTAACACTGAAAACTTCCCATTTTTATAGCAACTGTTGAAATTCCATCATTTCAAATGGATCTCCCACATTTTAAAAATTATTTTGAAAAAATTTAATTTTTATTCACTTAATTGTATATTTTGAATGGAATAATAAAACAAAACACAGTTTTAATAAGTTTCTTTATCATAAAAGTCTACCTTAATCCTTAAAATTATTTTTGTATGAAATTATATTGAGATGGGCATATTCCTGTAGACTTATTTTGAAATGGCATTTTTCAGCACTATAATCCCACTGCATTTTACAGCAGCTCTAGGAAAAAAGAAAAGTCATATAAGGAGAAAATGGCAACTGTAATTGCTTTATTCATGAAAAATCCTTTGGAATAAAGGGAAATGTTTGTTTAGGGGTTTTTTTGTAAAAATAAACCAAACATATTTAATCATTATCTACTATTTTAACTTTTCTACTATAGCAGTGCACTGTATTTCTAGAGTATACACAAGCACTTTTTTATTTATTCATAGAATGCTGACATGGGAGACAAACTATTATTATCAGAAATTTTCTATTTAATCCAAAACAGTTTATGCACATCTAAAGTTCAAAAATTCAATTTAATCTGGACATTTCTGCATGGAAAAAAAAAATTGCACTTACCTTTTGCTGTCAGATCGGAGTGCCACCAACTGCATAGATTAAATTCCACAAGGAACCTACAGAAATTATTGGAGTTTTCATATTACCCCACAGAATGTTTTCAAAACACTAAATTGGCAGTAGTCTGATAATGTTTACCCTATTTTAATAAAATAAAAGCTATCATAGAACTGAAATTCATGTTACTATAACTCTGGGATTAGCAACTACTGCTATTCTCATGTTTTCACTGGGTTGCATTTTACCTCTGAGAACTTATTCTGAAAATAACCCTATCAATAACTCATAGATTTTATTTCCAATAAAATCCTTATTAATTTCCAATATTGATCTTATTTGAACTGTCCATTAAAATTCTAAATGCATGGCAGCATACCGGGGTTACTGTTGAATATTATTTCCTCATTATGCAGGTATTTTGTAAAATGCCACAGGACTGTAAATGTCCAGGCTACAATACAGGAATAAATATAAAATTCTTTTATTCATTCTCAAACTAAAATAGTAAAGCTATTTTATTTCTAAGAGCAGAAAATATTAACCACTGTCTAAACAATTATAACTAAATTGTAAAGGACACATTTTCCCACTAAAATGTACTCTGATTTACTTGGAAGAATGGACTGCAAAGTGTCAGTCTTCAGTTACTTGAAGTGTAAGGACTATGAAACCAACATCCAGTTCATCATATGCCTGTAAATCTACAACACTTATTAAGAGTTGTGAAATTTTTGAAGCTGTTATATGTAGCATCAGTCTCATTTGAACACAATGCTTTCCCTTCTATTTGTGTTGAAAGCTGCATTTAAGATCAATCTGTGCCCTCTGGTAGCAGCCATTCAGTTAATTCTCCTTAACTGTTATTCTGAACTTTGATGAAAGCTCTTAAAGTTTACAATTAAACAAAATGACTACAAGGAAAAAAACCAGTTCTATTTCAATAAATTCACTTAAAACTGCAGCTCTGCTTTCTGATAAGAACAATAATCAATCATATAGGTGAATAACACGACACATTTTAAGGCTTTCTCTTCTCCATGTAATGTCACTCTGTTATTTCTTAGGCACCCTCTCTTAAAGGTAATGATCATTTTGAACTAACAGGAAATGTTAGAAGAATTAGCAAAGGTAAAACAATTCAGCAATATCCAGAGCACACCTTGTCTGGAATGTATTGTAAAAGTTCCATCTCAGGAAATTTTATGAAGTGACAAACAATGCAGTGAGTCAGTGTAACCAAGTTTCTCCACTGACAACAGCCCACCCAGGCAGCATCACAGACAGTCAGGCATTTATCTAAAATTTAACAGGAACCACAAAAATAAATTCGGGTTGTATATTGTGGTCTGCTAAACAAAGACATACAGATATAAGTGAAGAACATGAATAATGTTGTAAAAAATGAAACTCTGCATTTATAGAGCCAAAATTTTCTCAGATTTTAACAACCTGAAATTGGGATAAAAAATTACAAATATTGCTATATTTAAAGTCATATAATAAAAGCAGCACAATGTATACAAAAGGTATAAATGATAACTAAATATTCAAACGTGCAAATATTCAAGAATTCATACAAATATTCATTAAGATCTTGATAAAATCTACTTACAAGACAAGGTCAGTCATAATCCATTTTACTGCAGCAAAGAAGGCATTATAAGGCTGAAGAGAGGCAACTCATTTAATAAAAAGGCAAAACATCCAGCATTTATATTTTAACTGAATTCTTCATGTAAAAACAATGTTATGAATATTCAAATGCATGGGGAGCATGAGAAAAAAACCTTCTACTTACGCAGGAGAAATATTATATTTATTATTAAAATGTGTGGCCATGAAATTTCCTTTTTCTCATAGTTGATCATATACGCAGATTATCAGTGGGGGAAAGGAAAGGTTTGCAAATGATTCTTAAATTTTAACCTCTAGGGGTTCCTATTTCCCAGGCTATTGCTGAAGGAACAGCTTGGGTACATCATTTTCTTGGGCTGCAATTCACAGGCTTCCCTCTCTGTAGTGTAAATCTCTATTCATGACTTCAGCCTAATTAGGCTACGAATAGTTTCTAAGTCTGAATTTACCTAAATTGTTATTTGTGTCATATTAAAGGGCCAGTTGTAAGCACTTCAGGAATTTTTTTGCCTCATTGATCTGTTTTTCTGAATAATAAGAAATACAGCAAATCATTTGAAAATTCTCTGTTTGCAGTACTTCTAATACATTTTGAATATTTCATTTTTGAAAAGAATATTAATGACATTAATCTTTTATGGAAGAAACTCAGGCAGAAATGTCAGTTTCCAGAAATTTGGAAAGGAATCTCTCCTTGTCTCCCTCATTTGTGTTAGGGTGTCCTAGGTGCACTAAGTTCTGCAGACTCTTTTAGATATCAACAGAGTATTTTAGCACATACAAGAAGTCATATTAGTAGAACTACTCAGATGTTCTAAAATCATTTTTAACCATCCTGAATCAGTGCTCACTGGAGTGGTGCTCTTCTGGTGAGCAGCAACAGGCCATTTAAAACCTTCAGGGGCTACAGAGAGCATTTCTGTGCAGGGCTGAGAACTCACAGAGCAACAAACTCGTGGCAGTCAGTGCCATAAAAGGCTGGAATCACAACCCAGCAGAAACCATAATGCCCAAGACAGGAGAGCTTTCTACCTGTTAAGCACTGCCTTATAGGAAAAGTTAAAGAGCTACAAGACTTTCCTAGAGATGAAAACAAAACACAATTTTAGCCCTGTGGGACATCTTGCTTATTTTTATTCCAAATCAAAAAACCTGAAATTTCACACCCAAGGGGTTAATTTGCTGTATACTTTTGCTTTTATAATGTCAAACAAATTCGTATAAAACAATATATTCATCATTAGTTATGAACAATACATACTTAGAGCCCACTTTTAACAGATAAATACTTCAGCTCTAGATGCTGTGTGCATATGCAAACCAAGCTGAAGCCCCAAGATTTTTTTCATGCTATTACAGTCGTCTATTTTTTAAGAGTTCCTTTTCAATATTCAAAACCTAGACTCTATCTAACAAGACCTGATCAGTTCTGAGAGATTATCATAGCCATCAGTGAGACAGATGCATGATTTGACAACACCCTTGGAGTTATTACCTGGATATAGGATTTAGCAACAAGGAAGTATTGCCCTTGTAAGACCCAGCTTGACTCTAATCAGGCCTTGCAAAGGGACAGGGTTTGTAATCAGATTGCAAGATAAGGGTTTAAATGTATTGAAATTCTACTTTAAAACACAGGTTCAAATGCTCAGAGAAAAAAAAAAAAGTGTTAAAATAACTAACTTGCATGACTTGCCAATGAACCAATCCTTTCATATAAAAAAAGAAATCTAATTTTTTAATTTGAATTACGTGTTTACATACACAAAAGGCATATGTGATTCCAGACTAGCAGACAAAGCACAGTCTAGTGCCAAATTTAAAAATTCCTAAGAAGGCAGATTCATATGGTGAAAAGAACATCTTGACAGAACCCCAGAAATAGTGGCCCAGAATTAAAATGATTGTGCAAGTATTTGAACTCAAAAACACTTAACACTTTGCATTTGTTTACAACGAACTACCCCTTGAAAGCACTGGGATAAACCCAAGAGCTGTAATCATTCCAAACTAAAATAACAGGCTTATAATGGCCAGGAGATATTTGCAACAATTTTCTTTGATGACTGCATGGAAAGGTGCTCAGAAAATGAACTATACTTACGTCCAGCAAGCTATGGGCACTGTCGCTACTCTCTTTGTTTGTTCTACACATGGCCTGGTAGTCATAAAGTGTAATTCTACAGAGAAGAACAGAAAACTGCTTGACTAAAAGAAGAAAATGCAGTGGAATAAAAATGATTGTATGAAACAGTCTGCTCACAAAGTAGACGGGAAAATAAAAATTGCTACAGCAGCAAGGGAAAGAGGGAATGGGATCATTAAAATACAGGTTACACAAAGGAGCATAAAGATAAGAAATTCTGTGAAAACTTTGCAAGGATTTTATCAGACTATAGAACAAAGCAAAAGCATAACTGGGAGAAACCAGGGAAGATACATATAGAGTGTAACACACAATGGTATAAACAATGTGAGGAGGAGGAGGATAATACACACTCAACACAATGCTTAAACAATTGGTTCTGGACTAAGATCTGCACATTTAGCCCCAGAAAGTCAAAGAGCCTATGCATTTGAGGGGCTTCACACAACGGGCCACTGGGAACTCCAGTAAAAGCAGAAAGACATTTCTGCAGTTCCAGCATTTCAGCACACGGCTAATTCGTAACATGGCATTTCTCCTGAAGCAGGGAGAGATGGATTCGTGGGACAGATAATTGAAGCAGGAGGGGTTTACCTTCACTTCTTTTTATAAAGGCAAAATAGTCCATGTCATGTACCTGCTGTAATCAATTTATACTAGAAGCCTCCTCAGATGCATAGTGAATAGGGGAATTTATTTATGCTTGCAATTTTACTCATCATTGAAACACTTCAGAGATCTAAATGCAAAATCCAGAACTCAGAGCTAGTATATGAAATTATTATGATTATTTCTCTAAATCTGTCTGTCCATAGAACAATCAATTAACTATATCCATCCACATAGAAAAGCACATAAAGAATCTTTAGCTGATAATTTGCAATAAGTGTAAATATATATAAGTCACTAGTGTTATTTGAACCATTTTACTTTTGCATCATCAGAAGGACAAAGGAACACAATTGGACAGAGATGGTTAATAGATGTATGAGATGGGACTTCAATGTTTTTTGCAATGTGTGCCTTGCTTCTAAGTGAAGAGGAAAGGAGAGCACACAAATTCAGCTATGGAAAGGATGTCCCAGAAGCTGCCAAAACCAGGTCATGAAAGGCATTCAGCATCACCATGAGGCATTCTGCACTGCATGCCATGAAACATTGAAACCTGCACCAATAAAATGTTGTATTTCATTGTGGTAGAAACTGATTTTTTTTTTTTCTGATCTGATTTTGTGACAGCAACCATCACTTAAAGCTTCTTTATTTTGTCTGTATTTTCTTTTTGGCTTACAGGCAAAGTATCTAATATATTGGGTCTTGCAGCATCAACTAAACATTTAGTACATGATCATACTGCTTACATTATTAATTTTATCTTATATTGAGAATAGAAATGCCTAGGAAGCCATTGTTTTGTGGACTGGCAGAGAGAGGCACATGGTAGACAAACGCATAACTAGAGACCTAAACATGGGTGTAAGTTGAACACTGACCATCTTTGGCAGAATCACGCCCACAGCCAGATCCGCGCACACAGATCTGCCAAGACAAACAGAGCAGTACATGGTGTAAGCTGTGCTGCCTCTGTGGCATCCAGAAATACACCACTTTCCCTAATTTTGGGGGGTTTTTAATCCTTATTTCTTTCCCCCTTTAACCATGGTCAGAATCCGGTCTCTGTAAATCTCTACAGCTCAGCCTTTCCAGCCTTGATTGGCTTGAATGTTTTATTCCTCTAGATCAACTTGGACCACCTAGTGATGGTGGCAAGTGATAAGTGCACAGACAAGGGCAGTTTACAGATATTAATGTGCTCTCTGCAGAGCAGTCAAGAAATTCTACATGGATGAAACAGTCCCATCCTGCTTCATTGAATATCGAGTGTTACAAATAGAAGACATTGTTTTGTCTGTATTCATTGTAAATGTTTTCCAATACAATAATTAAGTTTGATGACTGTTTGTTTCATGTTTGAAAGTATAATCAATGTCTCTGTGTCTCATACACCAGAACTGCTTGGTCAATCTGTGGACTTCATTATTCTGCTAAACAATGTTAATCAAATACTATTCTAATGTGCCATGTGAAACATCTATTATAATTTGAATCTAATTTTAAGTATTGATAAAATCCTTTCCCCCAAAAGTATTTGCAATTGCATTACAGTTTTGATGTAATTATTACATTCTAATAGATGTAATAGTTTCTTTAAATGATCAAAGATACAAAGCTATCAAAAGATTGAAATATGTACTCACATAAATAATCAAAAACATAATTAATATTGCAACCCAACATGTCAGACTGTATTTTTAGTAAATTGTCTTATTTTCTTGTAGTGAGTATACAACATTCTAAGATTGTATTATGACCAATAGAAACAAAACCAATAAAAACCCCCTTCATTTATCAGGGAGAGAAACACCAAAATTTCGAGTGATGAAGGGGAGACTTGTAATAAACAACCTCAAAATCGTTCAGGGACAAATGAGAAAACAGATAATGTATCCAGGTTAAAAAGGAAAAAAAAAAAAAAAAAACAAAACCAAAACCGGAAGAAATCCTCAGAGAGGCAGAGAGGAGAGGTACACAGCAGAGAGATTGCTGAACACAAGCCTGGAATGAGGGTTGGTCTCAGAACAATGTACTCCCATCTCAGTCACTTTCAAAGTGGGGAGGCTAAACTGCTACCTCAAAGTTTCTGAAGATGATTCAAATAATCATAACACAAGATGCACAAAATATATCAATGAAACCATTACTGCTAACTGGTATTTAAAGAACTGATTGTTTTGTGCTAGAAACAAATGGGAATTTGTAGCACAGTTCAAAGATCAGTGGATGAAGTCCATAACCACGTTGAAATCTGAACACTGCAACATACTGAACCAATTCTTAATTCTCTGTCACTATGAATGGTATTAAAGCTCAGTATATTTGGGTTCTAAGGCATTCACAAATTCAAATCCAATTGTTTTGGTTTCATTCTTATAAATGTAATAGGAAAGTAAAAGCTTTCCAGCACTATTCCTTATAAAAGCTACTACAGTATTTGTAGTCAAAGCAGTGGCCTTAAGACACTGTAGTGCTGCTGTGCTCAGGTCTCATTTCCAGAGGGTTATTTTATTGCTAACATCCTTCTGAGATTTCAGAAAATAGGCTTTTTTCTCACTCAGGCAGACTTAACACAGTCTTGCAGAAAGACAGGCTTCCAGATCACCCTTTCTGAAGGGATTGAGTTTCAGTTTTAAATAAGTATTTGCATCTAACTGTATCCTATTCAGCTGACTACAGTGTGAGCATAATGTCCTGATTTAAGTCCAGTGAGATGCCCAAGCCCATCCCATGTATTACAGCACCTCACAGAGGAGCTTTGCTCTTCCTACAGATGACATGCCTGAGACTTCCTGACATCATCATGCTGTCAACTTCCACGCCTGAAGTCCACAGAGCAATTGTTTTCAATATCAGTCATAGGACAAATGCTATGAGCAACCATCTTTAACTGATGGAAAATAACTTAGCGAAAACTAAATGTGCATCAGCATTTCATGTAACTTCAGGGGCCAAATAACATTTTAGTGAAAACACTTTTATTGTCAATTTCCTGATACAGTAAATTCCAGTCTCATACTTTGCAATGCACTTGCAATTGAGTACGAATCTGGTTCAAGAAAATTAAACTTCCAAGACCCACCAGCAGCACAGGATATATTAACAGATGTACCCTGTTGCTTTCAGCCAGCTTTTCAGCAAACCCATGGATTTCTACTTGGTAGTGTAAAATACTGTCACTGACAATTGTAAGAACTGAAAGATCTCCAATGCATAAAATTTAAAATGCTTTGTCATCAGTTGAAGATTAGGTGGTTTTCATATACTGTGTAAGAGTAATAAGCTTCTTATGATGGAAATAAATATCAAGTCCATAGGGGGAAAAAAAAGAAAGAAAGTTCCAAAGAACCAAGCAAAGGAAGGCAATAATACAGAAGCCCTAATTATTGACACCATGCTTTACTCAATAGTCCAAAATTCACCGTGACTACAACTTGCTTGTGGTGGAAAGATGTTCATTAAGTCAGACATAAGATATGCAGCCTGTTTGACATTCTTGCAAGGAGGGGAAGGAGGGACAGTGTTGAATGGTGTGAAGAGCTAACTAAGATTTGCAGTCTAGAAAGGTCCTGGGGGGAGGGAGCAGGACACTGTAAGAAATCCTGGACTGTTCCTGCTCTGGCTGTGCCAGCTTCACTGACAGACAGATTATTAGTGTCCAGAAGCTGTCAGGCTAATACCTTTCACCACCAAGGAAATCAATGGAAAGAATAAAAATAAATGACAGCATTTTGACAAAACAAACTTGTCAGCACATATCTTTGCTTTTATTGCTCAGCTATTCCCAACTGCCAAGGTGCTCAAAGAATAACATATAAAAACTACAACTCAACCTGTATTTCCAGCACATGGAATGAGAACTCATTTACATAGCCCACACGCCTGTGTTTCTCCTTAAGTGTATAAAATGATTCTGCATTAAAGGTAATATTTACAAAGACATAAACTCTAACAATGCCCAAAACTCAATTTTGAGACATTAATTTTAGATGTCACATGGACAAAATATGAGTGGAAAACATGCCCCAAAGCAATGTGGGAATTTCAGAATGCAGGTACCAGATGCACATCTAGTAAATGTTAAATTCGCTTCTTTTGTACCTACTTGTAAACCTGTACTAGACAGCCTGCTGTATCATTGCCCTCCTGGCAGTTACTTCATTAATGAAAATGGAATGCCATTCTTCAGAGAAATACAGTTATATATTATTCATTTAGAAGCTGGAGATTAAAGATGCAAGACTCATACATGCTCTGCACATGGCAGTGAATCCAGAGGATAATTATTGGAAATATTATTTTCCCACCTTGAATGTCTTCTGCCTGCCTCTACAAAACATGCTTATTTAACTACCTGACTATTTTTGTTGTATTTATGCCATAAACATAGTGTATATTTTGAGCTTGGTTTTTCTTTTACTAAATAAATCATTGATAAAGATAGGGAAGTTTTTTTAGAATGTAAAAACACATGGCAGAACTGCTACATCACAGTTGAATTTGTCCAATACCAAATCAAATCACTCCAGTCTGGATTGTTCCTGCAGTCTATTGCTGTTCTCCAGCACACATATCTACATACAGAAACATTGCCCAGTTAATAGAAGCCAAATTGATTACTGTAAAAATCCACATGAAAATAAACACAAATTTTAAATACAAGCATCCATTTAACACCTTTACAAAAAATTTAAGAATATCTTAATAAAATGAATGCTTAAATTAGAAAGAGTGGCCTAAATAAACAGAAAAAAAATAACTCCTTCATTTGGAAGCTGTGCTACCTCAGTGGAAACCAGCATCTGCTGGTGAGCAACTAGCTACTAGTCTAAGAATCTTCTGCTCTTTGCAAGTAGCTTAGTAAAGAATTCTGATTTTTTTTTATATACAATCCGGAGGCAAAACTGTTGCTTATAAAGCAAATCAAGATGGAGAGATGAAGGTCTGTGTGCAAGCATGTGGAGAGCACAGGAGAAGGATCTGGACTGCACGGCACCCAAGGGCACACACAGGGGGTGTGAGGGGAGAGCAAGGAACTGAACAAGAAAAATTGAGAAACAAGAGAAGCTCTGAAAGCAACAAGAACTTAACAGAGTGAGCCTCAGCATCTGGGAAAGCTGCATTTCAGGGGTGTACCATTTCAGTCATACATCCGGACAACATGGTTAAATACCAAAGCACAGTCTTCTTCAGAGTCAGGAGGATGCCCGGTGGAAAGGGAGCTGTAAGAGGAAATGATGCTGCTTCCATATTTGTCTTATAGAATTGCTTAGTTTTCCTCCTACTGGAAAGGGTGAAAGTGTTTTGAAGTCAAGAGATGTTTAATTTTCTCTTACAGATTTATTATGTTTATTTCTTTGGGGATCTCATTGCTTTGATAGCCCTTCATTTTCCTGATGTTAATGTTTTTGTTTTTTTTTTTTTTAATTTTCATGCTTGGAGCTGTTGAATCTATTTCTTTTCACTGTTTTTATATAAACAAAGTGCTGAGGAAACCATAAAGAAACTTTTCTAAGTTATGCGAAGCAGATACTTTTCCATAAGCACATCCTAATTTATTTAATAATAAATTTAAATCATATTTAAATTATTTAATTGTGTGCAATACTTAAGGTATAAGATAAACATAATTTTGCTAAATGAAATCATAGAGCATGTCACGTTGCTGTGGAGGCACTGATATAATTTTTCTTCCTAATTATAAAACCCATAAACTAAGAAAATATACATACATACACACATATGTACACATTATTCAAAAGAAGCACTGAATTTAAAGAAATTGAGGAGGGAAGGAGGTATTTAAGTTCACTTTAAAAAATAAACAGCAAACACAAAAATTGAATTTCATCCTGCTGCAGGTTGAAAAGAAATACAGTCAGCAGCAAACAACCCCCTTTTGTTTAGCACTTCCAGCTCAGTCCTAAAAAGAACTTCTATATCACTCCAAACGAATGGTGGTTGGGAGAATGGACAAAGGGTTATTTCATTCCTTTTGTGGATGGAGAGCCCAAAAGCTGGCAGGGGTCGGTGAGGAGGGAGCACATCTCGGCACTGCCACGCACATTATTGGTGCCGGAGCAAGAGAGGACTCCCATCCCCACGGGTGTTAACAAACTCCTCTGCAGGGAAGAGCAGGCACCACAGAGCCTTCTAAACTAACCAAAAAGGGAGCAAGACCAGGTCAAAAAGGGCAGCATTATACAATTCACCTGCTGGAGAGTACATGCCGTGTAAGAAGCAAGTTGGAAGAAAGGATGGCTCTGGATATTATCAGAATGAAACGCTGAAGAACAGTTTGCTCTCTGATTTTGTCTACATGGTAGGAGCAGCAATGACAGGTACAATGCATACAACATCCATATTGTGCTCTCAGGGAACCAGTACTGGTAACAGATTTTGCTAGTGCATCAAGCACTTTTTCTTTTCTTCTTATTTCATATAAAATCAAGTTTGGAAAAGCAAAAAACAATGCCATCCAAAAAAATTAACAATCATAAAATATGGTTAATGCATCTCTCTGTTTTTCATGAGAGCCAGCAAAGATTTCTTCGTCATATTGCTGGAATAATTTGTCTCAAGGCCTCATCTAGCACAGCTCTAAGCCAGTTTGGTTTGGGTTTCTTTTGTTGCTGCACAGAACTATCTGCTGTACAGCAGGGTGCTCATTTAGTGCTATTACCCCACTTTCATTCTATTCCATCTTTAACTGATTGGCAATGGTCAGTTTATTAAGCTTAAATAATCGGCTCATTGTGTTTACATTTTCTCTAGTATGCAGCTCAGTTGCACTGAGCCTATGCCTTCATTATCTCCATCTGCCTTGGATTCAAGACCAGCAAAATCAGAAGCCAGTGGTCCACACCAAAGAGGCTCCCACTGCAGTTTAGATGGAACTCTCAAGCCATGCAGTCTGTTTTCTTAGTGGTGCCCACTACCATTGGTCATTGAGTAGATATTCTGTTTGAAATGTTTGGCTGGGCAAGACAAAACAAATTGGGACAAATTAAAGCATTATCCCTTAGTTTTGACTGTATGTTTTCCTTTGCATTAAATAAAAGGCTTCATCTCTTGTATAAATACATCTTTTCATCATAGAACCCAATCTGTAAATATGTATTACTTCACTTCCTTCTACAGCATGTAAAATGTAGTGCTAAACAGTAAAAGGTTACCACCCTCAGAAAACTAGGATTTGGGATGATTCCATGAGTGCTAGATCGTCACATTTCAGGTCAGTCATTTACTGGGAGTGGTATTCAGATGTAATGCATGGAAAGCGTCGAAAGGTTTCTGCCTTTAGGAGACCTGGTTTACCAAGCAAGCACACAATCTGTTCTGAGAGCCTCTGTATTCACCCTCACATTTAGTAGCTAAATTCAGTGATTGAGGGGATCAGTGATGTGTCTATTTCTAGCTAGAAATGCACAGGAAAATAAAAAGGAAAAGTGCAGCATATATTGTCAGCAGTTCTCCCATGCTGTAAGAGGACAAAGGGGTATGGAACAGTTCTTAGACCAGGTGAAAGCCATAAAGACTCCAGTGTTGAGTTACAGGTTAAAGGCAAAAGTTTCTTCTTAATTCCCCAGAATGCATAATTTATTTCAAAGGACAACACATAAAATCGCTATTAGTTTTTATCATCAAGATAGACCAGGTCAGTAGTCACAACAATGTTCAGAGGTAAGTTAGCATGTGAATGAAGATGGTTTACTGGGAGAACACACTTTCCCTTTAACAGCAGGGCATTTTGCACTGTCTACTTTGAGCAATGTCTTACAGGTAAAAATGCTACTGTGGCATCAGTGATTTGCTTTAGCACCACTTAAAACTGTGCAGTAGTAGATATGGCCCAATCCCTTTTCCACTTGAGCCCAGTGGGAACAGGAAAGGCACACAGTTTTAACATTGTAGTCAAATAAACTGTTCTTTCAAAAGGAAACTCACTGCAGGCTGACTGCAATGCTCTCAACATTCAATGTGCATGGTATTGATTACACTCAGGTCATACAGAAAAGAGACATACATGAGAATCCAGCCACACTGCCAGTCCTGGCTTTCTTTTATATGGCTTTGATTTAGTTTTGTTTCAGTTCGTTGTTTTTAGGAGATAGAAAGTCTTACCTCTTAAAGGAGCCCATAGTTAGTAACTTGTTCATCACAGCCCCTTCAACCTCCCCAAAAAAGTAACCAGTCTGTAAGGGGAAAATGCAAGAAGTTACCAAAAGTGTGGATAAACACAAAAGAATACAGGACTTAGTTTAAACTGGCATATTCCAGGATCTGACAAGAGCAGCTTTGACAGTTGCATAGACAGGTTTTCAGGACTGCTGCTATATAAAATCTGAAGAGGACTTCACAGTCATGGCAAATTGTTGGGATTACATTATTACCCCTGAGCAGATGTGAGAGCTTAAACAATATATTGAGGTACATTATATAACATCTAACATCAGAAATAAAAGCCATCCAAACCTAAAGCTTGTAAAGAAAACACACTAATCTGATCACAAACCCTTGTGATTAAAATGTTACTCAAAAAAGATATAAACAGGTTGTGAGAGGATTTCATAAACAGTCATTAAAAAACGTTGTTTATAATTCCTGCATGACCTGTTTAAGGAGCTGGAACAGTGCATTTCATCAATCCTATAAATTTTAACTCCATTCAGAGTAATTTCATACTTAAAACCACTCAGCCTGATGAATTACTCATTTTGTCCTCATTCAGTACTTGTGGACTAATAAAAATAAATCTCTGTTGAGAAAACAAACATTCATGTTATGAATTTGGTATGTAGCATGGAAGTGACTCCGTCATCTGCAGCCATTCATATGACAGTGGAAAATCTTGCATGTACAGCATTTTTTCTACTTGGGAAGACCTGTTTTATTTTAGACCCTCAACTCCCAGAAGGATTGGATATTTCTCTTCATTGTTTAAAGGGAGAAATCCCACAATTTATGAGGGGGAAAGGGCACTACACTCTCAAATTGCATAGATTCCATAGGTTTTGTATGAACTAAACCCCAATTCCATTACAAGGAACTTAGCTGACCTCAAGTATGCACCTGGGAGTTTACAGGCAGAAAAGTTACAGCCCTAGCTAAAAAAAAGGCATTTCTCCACCTAAAAAACAAGTATCGCCTTTTTTTTCTTTTTCCTCAGGGGAATCTTGGAACATTTTCCAAAACATATTGGTATGTAAAGTCTCCTGGAAACAAGAGGAACATGACTAAAAATACCAGCTTCAATAGCTCTGGCTGACTGATGAAGAAAGATTATCCTAACTGCTGGAGAGGCAGTCAATGTCAAAAAACCCTAAACCATAAATGCCTAGTACAACCTTAGGTAGTAATAAACCTGATTTATCAAGTTGTGTGCCAGCCTTATGAAGACATTTCAGTGACAGTTCTTTCCACAAAAGCTCCTTTTGTAAATGTTTTTGTAAAAGTTCTCCCCCAAAGCAGTAACACATAAGTTATCACTATTTTCTTAAGACATTGGGATTTAGTTGCAATTCAGGTGAAGAATTACACTGCCCCACAAACATGATTCTTGGAGCAGTTCTGGCCATGTTTGGAATGTCCATAGAAAAAAGCGCGAAGCAATTCCAGAAAGGCAAATAATTAAGGCATCATCCCACTTCCCTACCCCTTCTCTATCCACAACAAATAGAGAGTGTATACTCATATAAAAATAAACATACCCTATTGTAATCTTATTATAGTGTTATGTAAACATAGAGAAATGTCTTCTGTCTATCTTAGACTTAGGTCCATAGTAACTAAAAAACTAGGCCATGATTCATTTCTAGCCCTAGTTCTGGTCCATCAGTTGTCCACACTATACTCTTCACAGGAGTATCTAATGGCTGATATCAGGTAACTACCAAAGCAAACATTTCTTCCTAATATTTATTGCCTTTAGCCAACTATGAACTAGCAAATCACTTACACAAGTCACAACTATTTAGCTGTAAATAGTAACAACAACAAAAAGGGAAAAATGAGACAAACATGTTTTAAATGTGTCAACAGGTGTATTTCTTTGACCATGCTCAACTAAACAGAAAATATAGATTTAATATAGATTTAATAGTTAGATAAAATGCAAAAAAAAAAAAAGCTGCTTCAAACATAATGCAGTTAATATTTAAGCAAGTATATTTTTAGTTTATAATTTTTTATATATCCTGGAATTATATTCAGAAGATACTTGGCAATCCAAAGGGATGGAAGCAATAATTTTAATAAACTGAAACAAAATAATCAATGCCAGTTCTCAGTTTTGCATAGAAGATGACATACCACGAAGAATTACTATTGCATGACACAGTACAGCAAGTTTAACAGTTAATGCTCTGTTGGAAGGATAAGAGTTTCAGAAAAAATGCCTTTTTCTTGTTTATTATGTGCTAATATCATTTTCAAAGTCCCAACTGAAAGCAAGGGAGAGAAGGATCACAAGGAAACATGCAAATATTTTTGTGGTATTCAAAGGGGAAAAAAATCTCTATCTTGTTACTTCCAGAAGTGTCAGATTTAAGGCTACAATAATTCAAGCTTTTAATTTAAAAGCAAAATACTCAGTTTAGCTTCTTTTTTTGCCATTCACTTTGAGTTTTGATCTCCTCTATGGACACTCTTCCAAGTCTCCCAGAGGTCTTTCTGAAAGCTGTTTCTCAGTAACCAACCTAGTCATAACAAATTTAATTCATCTGAGGGCTAAGTAGGAGTGTGGATACTCCTATTCGGAATCCCAACACATAAAAGCAATTCAACTGCAGACAATTCTGGCATAATTGGGACACTGTCCCAGCAGTTTTCAGGCAAAAGTTAATGAGAATAGTGATGGTTCCTTCATAAGGTTTGCAGGATTGAGTGATTATACATTGATTTTTCAATAATTTTCTGGGAAGAATAAGCAAGTTAATGTTTTGAATGATTTTCCTATTAATCAGGTTCCTTGTCCTCTCTCTTGTGATGCTAAGGGCTTAGTTTTAATCCTTCAATGTCTGTAATCCACTTCAGAAAACAAACTCCTCAGCTAACAGCTCTGTAAAATCTCATTATCTCAAGTCTGAATTTAAAAGCTCTGTCTCCTCCTACCTCCCGAGTCCCCCTTCTCTCCCTCCCTTCCCAGCCTTTCCAGGTGACAAAAATGCCACAGAAAATCTGGAAGGGTTTTTTTGGGTAAAACATTTTACAGAAGACAGAGACTTCTGCAGTGAGAAAGGCCTTGAAGAGAATATCTCTGAGTTTAAGGGCAGACCCTGCCCCAACTGGAGCCAAAAACTGAGCTCCTATGAGAAACAACTTACGTTCTTTGTAGAAGGAATTTTTTAGAATTTTATGTTACTGATTCCTTACCATTTTCAGATGGTAGCCTCTTTAAGAAACAAGTAATTTTAGATAAGTGTGTTCCATGAGAAGACTGAAGAAAAATCTTTTACTTACCTGTCTATAGTCTTCAGACACTAAAATAAATCCATTGTTATCTATTAGGTAACAGTTGATTGTCTGAAAAATGATAAAATACTATTTTAAGTTTTGATTTTAGGATACAGCAATAAGTTAATCATTACTTCTAACTGAATTCTAAACAGGTAAAATCTTTGGGTTATTATAACATTTTACATAAATTCTGAGTGTAGCCCTGACTTATGGCATGTTATCCAATTTAATTTTTATACATTTGTTTCATGCAAAACAAAACAAAGATGTGTACAAAATAGGAGGATATAATTAAAAACAAACATGAAAACACAAGGCCAGTTTTTTTATAATGCATTCTTAAAAGTTTTCCTTATAACTAAGTTTGCAAAGGCTCAGAACTTTGGTGCTCCTGATGGCTTCTCCTGTGTTTGGAGAAAAACAGCTCAGTGTCATTACCCTAACAATGTATTAATGAAAACACAGTGTCAGCCTGCAGAACCAACAGGGGACCAGGTAATATTTTTTAATTTGTTCGTTGGGGGATGGGACCAGAAACTTCTGTAAAAGAGGCCCCACAGGTCTCCTAAAGCTTTTCAAATTGTGATTTTAATTGGGAACTGGATTTAGAGGTAGGACTGTCGGCTTTCCATAGGTCAGCCATATGAACTGTATTGAACAGGGTAAACCCAGATCGGTGCTCCCCTCCATACACACAGGCCCCACTTTAACCTCCAGTGAATTACTTGCTGCAGGCACTTTTAATTACTGCGCTTCAGGGTCTAAACAGAAGGTTCAACTCAAACCCTGATATAAACTCAGTCTTCAGTATTGCCAAATGCCTACCTCAGAGTACTTTCTGCTACACTCTGCAGATCCAGCAAAATGTCTCTGCTGTTTTAGGGAGGAAAGCAGCGCCATGCAGTAGTAGTTGTGCAAGACACAAAAATACAGCTGGGTATTGCAAGAGATGCTTAGA
Source organism: Xenops minutus (assembly GCA_035221455.1). NCBI lineage: Eukaryota > Metazoa > Chordata > Aves > Passeriformes > Furnariidae > Xenops > Xenops minutus. The sequence continues at coordinate 13,576,201 of JAWWEE010000021.1, forward strand.
TGTGTCTGAGTCTCATTCTGGCCATATATTAGTACTGCACTGTGGCGCAAAAATGCTGACTCAAAGTAGAGCTTTTTAAAAAACAAGAAAGCCAAAATCAGGAAAAAGTTCAGAATGAACATCATTCCCTAATGCAAATTCCCTAATGCAGGATATTCATTCTAGTAGGAGAACCTAAGTTACAGGTGTCCCCAGCAACAGAAAATGTGTGAAAAAGGAAGTTGAAACAACTCACTTCCAACCTCTGATCTGCTAGAAAGCCCAAAATTGGCAAATGCAATGTGAAAAGCTGATGATGCTGGCAGAGAACTGAGTACAGCTAATGCATTCAGAAGAGGCAGCTCCTTAACCTCAATGGAGTGTGAAGGGTGGAATTTCAGAAGCAGGCTGGAACACGGGAACGCTGCTGTCCCCCAAGTCCACCATAAACCTCCCACCAACTTTATTAGGAGAGGAGATAAGTCAACAAAGAACTCTTTTGAGGATACATATTTGCAGTCCTTGTTGAGTGAAAGATCAATCTAAAGACAGTGCTTTAGAAACAGTATTTCTCCATAGTATAGAAAATAAATAAAAGTAGTTATGCTGGGCAAGAAAGGGTGTAGGCTTAATTTCATAGTTTGTGACTTACATGCTGTTGGGAAAATACTGGTTCGATTCAAGAATTAGTGGCCATGTTTCAGATCTCTAGGATATAATCATTCACTAGCACTGTGCAGAATTTTAAAAGCTACTAACTTTTTAGCATCATTATTGGAAACAGGCACAATGTAATAAGTGGAATCTTCATCTTTTTTAAGTGGAATGTGAAGATAAGAGGACTTCTATTTCAATCCATTTTAGAAACATTAACAAGGGGGAAAAAAATATTCAGGACCATTCATTCACCACTTGCCAGCAAGATAAATAAGTTTGTGTTCAGCATTGTGTTAAAGAAACAGTTTGTAAGAGCTTCAGCACCGGCAAAGGGCAGCAGGGTGTATTTATCCATCCAACACATTAGCAAATCTCAAACAAAAGATTTTGGGTACAAGATTAATGTATGGGATAATAACATTTGGACAGAACAGAGCTGTATGAAAGGGGTTTAATTGACAATGTTTCACAGGTATTGGAAGTGAACTGCTCTCAGGTTTGCCCAAAGGTTCAAGTCCAGTGAACTTCAGATTTCAAGGGGAATGTTCCAGAGGTGGAGAGTCCCTGAGCTTGTAAAACCATGGGCATCACGTCCAGAATAAACACGTCAAGAATGTTGACTGAGGTCTGAGAACACATTTGAATTACAGTAACTTTGATCCAGTTCAAGTCCTCTATGTATTTTTCACAGCTCCAATATACAATAACAGTAATGGAATGTAATATGGGTTAAGAAACCAAAAATGAAAAAGAAAGAAAACAGAACATTTAAATAAAATGTAAGGCATCAGGAAAGGAAAAAAAAAAAAAAAGAAATAAGCAGATTCAAAGTTCTCAAAAAAAAAAAAAAGTATTTCAAATTAATAGGATGTATTTTAGAATCAAAAGTATCACACACTTACTAATAAACTCCTTTATTCCTTTATTTTTAATTATTCTTTTTGCTATTTATAATACTATGTTGAAAGTGATTCCAAATTACACCAAAAGATCGTAATGTACACAAGATGTTCAAATTAAATTCATCAACTTTATGTTCTACTGCAGTAAAGATGTACATGGAAAAGAGAATCTCTTCAATACTTACTTCATCATCACAACTTATAGCACACCTGCCATCGAGAGACGCACACTAGAGATGATATCAAAAATCAATAAAATATTTTCATTTCTCATTCAATGATTACAAAATAAAACATTTTAAAAATTCCCATGGGCAAAATTATCAAGGTATTGGTATTGATCACACTTTTATCTCAAGTTGTTCTAAAAATAACTAGGAAAATTTGGAATCTGTCCACCAAACCTGCTCTGCTCCTGCCTGCAGAGAAAGGGTGCCCTCACATGTAATATGTAACAATTTCAGCTGCTTTGACCACCACCATCTGCTCCATGTCCTGGAAGCTTGGAGACCATTCACGGCTCAGAGAAGGTTTTCCAGTAGGGGTGGGGGCAGAGATGCATTTTTCATTTTTTTCTCAACAGTACAGTTCCAATTGATTCTCAAAATAGGGGTGGCATCTCTTAGAGAGTACTTTAATGAGCACAAATTCCATCCCCTGAATGTTTTAGGTACAGTTTATTGAAGACTATGAATGCCAGTTTCTGAATGTATCCTAAGTAAGTGAGAAAGGATAATTCTGCTGTTACATAAATATCACTGGGGTTTTTACTGTTCAGACTTTCTCTAAGGGAGAAAAGCAACGTGCCAACAAATGTATTGGGGTCTGAAATTGATAATCTTTCCAATTGCTTTCATAAATATGGGACCGAGCAACTGTTGTTCACCATCTTTTTGTAATGATGAACTGGAATGTAAATCAGAAGAACTGGTCCTCAAAAACATTGCTTCTTTACAATAGTTTGCTTGTGACAGAATATTGCAGATCACCTGCACAGTTAAAAGAAGCTGTTGTGACAAAGGAAAATTTAAAATATACCTGTCTGCTTGCAGTCCAAAATTTCCGCTGGAAAAATTCAAGTTTCATCTGGATACCTACAGCTAGGAAAGACATAAATTGAAAGAAACAAATAAATAACTCAAGCAGGCTTAATTCCTTCAAAGTGATTATCTGAAATTTCTCAGAAATAAAAAGTCCTACAATGAAAAGAGAAAGTAATAAAAAACCCACCAAAACAAACAAAAAACCCCACAACTAAATAAACTGAAGAGACCACAAAGTCATATTTTAAACCATTTAGTTTGGTTAAACAGGAAGATGCTTCTTGCATAGTGTGAAGAATACACAAGGCAAAAAAATCCTTGAAATTGCATATGTCTCCATAATTAACATAAAACAACCACAAGCTGAACATATTTATATTTTCCTAGCACCAGTGTAACAGCTGTAGGGAACTCACACTGTGTGTTTTGTGATGAAATACATGAAGATTGGCTGAAATAAATTAAAAATGTTCGTTAACATTTCAAGTGATGGTTTGGTTTGAGGTCGTTTAATGCATCAGTTACCAATGGAATAAAAGAAGCATTAAAAATTTATTAAAAAAATATTAAGATTACTATGTAAATTTCTGTCAAAGGAAAGCATCTGACACATATTACTGGGTTTCAAATGTTAAAGAAAATTCTATTAATGATAATAAACTGTAATGTTTAAAAGTAATTATTAAAGATAGTATGTTTTTTCTAAATATCAGTAAACCTTTCCTCCAGCCTAGTCAGATGTTCCTATTGAAGAATGATATAATACAATGTGGTTTGAAAAAGCTCCAAAGGCAGTTGATTCTTCTGATTTCACCTGCCTTAACTGGGAGAGTTCAAATAAGCTTAGTTGTAAAGCCCTAAAAGTCAGAAATCTAAGTTTTAGCAAATTTATGGCTACAATGTTTTGTTTAAAAACAAACAAAGTCTCAAAAAATATATATAGTTGTTTTGGAAAACTGAATAAAATTTCATTTATTCATTTTTCCTCTAGGGTCCACAGCAGGAATCATTTAAAAACATATTTACAGTGAGATTATTGGTACTTGCTTTTGCAAATGCCCACATACTGATGTCATGCATATGTTTTATTTTGTGTTAGCAGGTAGGGAAATGTATGTGAAATAAACACTATAATGAACTGATACAATAGAATATGAAATTACATCAAGAATTTTCTTGTTATGGCAGATTATAAATATTTTTCTGCTATCTGTAACTCATGGATGTTTTTTCGTTAAGAGCGTAAGTAGAGAAATCCAGTTCTCTGGAATAAACACCAGACGAGACTCTCTCCAGCTACATTTTATTATGTAGGAATTGATTTTGGGGTCCATGGGAAGACGCCCTCTGACAGCCATACAGCATGGGCTTTCTTCATCTACTGTTTGCCTTTCGGTTCATTCTGAGCACGCAGGTGATCGGCACATCCTCCCCCTTTTTGTGAAACAGAGGCAAAACACACACACCCTCAGGACTTCACACAAGGAAACCATTTCACTCCTGGATGTCATGTCAGCATGGGAAATGGCAATCGTTTTTGCTCTTAACAGGCATGTTGAGAGATGTGTGGGCTGTGCTTAGATATTGCTCATTTAAGGTCCTGATAAGGTTGGCCTTTGGAATTCACACTATTGGAGGGACCATCACCCAGAGCACAGTAACAGTGGACAAAACAGAGAAAATTTCAGTTTCCAAATTATCAAGTTCGTTATCCTGCTGATGTAAAAGGACAGAGTTGACATCAGGGTTTAAACCCATAAGAAACATTTATTGAAGTTTGAAGGATGAAAACTAAGATCTATTCCATGTTTAGGGAAGTTGGATATACAAGCACAAAAAGATGAACTTCCCTAAAATTCAGCCAAAAATTATTTTATGCCTCTACTTTCAAAAGAATTAACACAGTTAGTGTATGGGAAAATAATTTTCAAACCTTGATGTGATACTAAAGCATTTTTGCAGGTTTTCCCCTCCTGATTTTTTCAAGAACACTGTAACTAGGTGATGACTTTGGTTTGGTCATTTAAGGCTATATGAGCTATTAAAAAATATTTCAAAAGGGTTTAGAGCCAACATATTCTTCTGAGCAATCCCTAGTCCTTCAGTACTTAAGAACTTGAGAATGAAATATCTGTGCTCAAAGACATTCTATGTTTAAAATCTGTTTTACAAACTGGCTATAAGTGAGGGAAAAAGCAAACAGGAAAGCTTCAAAATTACATGTCCCATGTCACTAATTCCTAGTTTAGCCTCCTGAGTGTAACACGTACCACAGAGGTTAGATTAAAAAACTGTAATTACACTGAAATGTGTCTAAATATTATTCAGCAAGGTACCCAGATAATACTCACATTTTTAATTAAAAAACAAACCACAACCAACAAAAACTCTGATTTATCTTTGTGTGGAACATACATTTTAAAGCATAAAGTATTCTTCAACATTTGCAGGCTTTGTTCAACCAAAATGGCCAAAGGATAAAAATTGTTTCTCTTCAGCCAGGAAAAAATGAGCAAAGGTGAGGAGAAAAGGTTTTGTCTTCACTGCTGCCTTTTCTATGTAATGTCACAGGGGAGAGTGGGCTGGAGCTGGAGACTTGCAGGAGAACAATCCATGGGAGCTGACAGAGGGTTTAAACTCTTTCTCCATGTAACATAAAATGCATAATTTCAAACAAATATTGCAAATCCAATTTTTTGTTTCAATCACATTAACAAATTTACTGAGGTGATTCTGATAAATACCTCTAATGCTGCCTATGGAAAACAGTTACTAATTCCCTGAGATTTCTTCCCTTTGTTTAATAAAGTAGCTGCTATTCTGCAGCACTGACCCCATGAAATAACAGATGGTTGAGAATGACAAAGTTAAGTTCTTGGCTGAGTGATAATTATTGTTAAATAAGTAATTTCCTTATGCATCTATTCCATGGCTAAAGGTAATATTTCACTCTTTTAGTGGGCTGCTTTCAGGATGAAAGTACTGGGAAGTGTTCAACGGCTACAGGGCTCAGGGCTGCTTAGTATCAGGCAAACATGAAGGCAAACAAATAACTACTCAGAACAGATCACAATTGCTTGAGTTCATTTCGAGATCTCCACGGTTAAGCAAATAGAAAGATAAGGAAAGCCCTCTTCCACAAATTACTGCTGTGCACAGAATTACAAGGCTTTTTTGAGCTCTAAGTAAAATGAGTAATTTCCTACTTAAAATAAGAGAGGAAAATGGATTAGACTGATTCATTTCAGGCAGGAGAGGAGCTGAATCTCTCTATAGACCTGACAAAGGGATTCCAAATACATAATTATAGGAAAAAGTAATAAAAGCCAAAGGGATTTCCATTCTGTGAAATATCTATAGACTATTACACTATGTCAAAGCAAGGTTACAACATTATTTTAAGGTCTCGATTTCTTTTCACACAGAATATGGTAGAGACTAAGACTTTCTATATAAAAGATGCCTAACATTTTGAGAACATTTTGGCGCTCCTATTTCTGATGGAATTATCTTAAATGAGCTTTAACTTGGCTTCAAAATAAGGAATCTTGGATTCAGACATGTAGCAGGATTATTTTTCAATCTGTATCACCTTTGTGTATTAAGCTTTGACTCCCTAAGATGCTTTTATTTCCACCTACTAATACTAACTCCCATTATTATCTTTTAAAATATCTAATAACTATACTTGAAATATTCCAGAACACAACTGAATATTTTAAAAGGGTTGACTGCACTTCTTCTGTTTAAATCTGTTTCAGTTCCCAATCTCTGTCTTCAGTGTTCAGCTCAGGCAAAGAACGAGACTCTGAGTATTGCACCCCAATGCATAACACTGCAAAAGAAACACCATAGCTGTCAAGAAGAACAGCCAGTACAGATTTATGGAAGACTTCCACCACCAAAGATGAACAAAATTTTATAAAACATAGGTGTTATGTACTTAGCTAACAAATTAGAGGTATTCCAAGAGGAACTCTCCTACAATTACATAGTTATATCATAAGTAATACAGTTATGCTCCAGTAACATGCAGCAGAGCTATAGTCTCAGTAACAGCCATTCTTAAACGACATACAGGATATTTATGTAAATACAAACAACCACTTGTCAACTGTGCACTTCCCAGAGTGCTTCTAGTCCCAGATTCAGTTCACTTGCATGGTAAAATGCAGTTTCACCTCTCCAAAGTTCACACTTCCTTCAGTTCCCTTCTCAGTGATCTTTCTCCTTTTACCCGTATCTTCCTCTTCTGACCCTGGCTCATCTTTTCAGTTCCTCTCTTTTAAGAGAAGATCCTCAGAATTTTATTGTAACACTAAAAAAATATTAGTACTATTATTTTGAACGTCTGCTCCTGATTCAAACACACAACAACAACAACAACAATTCAGTCTCACTGTCTGGCTATTTTCTGGTATACTGAAAACATGACCTTATAATTGAAAGCATTGGGCAGTACTGGGGGGTGATACCAGTCATATATTCAAAACTTTTATAGACAGCCTGTGAGAAAAGAGTAAAACTGACAAAAAGATGGGCCAAACTATTCTTCTGTTTTTTCACGTGATAAAGCATAATTCCTACCCCAGCAAATAAATTCATTATGCGTTTGGATAAGACACTACTGTCCTTTGCAATGTATTGGTTGAGTTGGCTTTTATTATTTAACTCAGTGACAATTTCTAATGTTCTTACAACTTGTAGCTTCTCTGACATGGAACCCTCTTGCCCAACCCCACAATGTGACTACTGCATATTTAGGTACCCTTAAAGTATTTTAATATTTTTTTAGTTTTAAATCTTTTGAAATCCATGTAAATGTGCTCCTACCTTTTCTACTTAAATCTGTTACAGTGCCTCATTAGTATTTACAGATTTTTCAAAAAATGAGTCTTTTATTAACCTAGATATAATGTAAAAAAATGTCTGAAAGTGGAAAGTATCATGTAGTTTTTGTTGCTAAACAATAAGCAGGGAAAAATTCTTGGTTTATTACTGGGATCTTACCTTTACCTTCTTCCATCAAATAAGTGGAATGGCTTCACATTCACAGACATTTTTAAGTTCTATATCATTATCAGTTTGTTATGGGGACAGTTTGTGCACCTCATAACATGTCATAAGTTTTAGCAAGACAAAGTATCCTTCCTTCATCAGAGCTACTGTGATGCATTATATAAATGAGTGAAACTTCTTAAATGGGCAATGAAAAATTAAAGTTCTGCCTCTTTATCCATGGACTTCAAACCCGCTGTTTCCTTCCAGAAGGTTTTTAGAATTAGTGGTCGAAGCAGTTGTGTAGATGGAAACTCCCAAGATACAGGGAAGGCAATGGCAACTGGTATTTCCTGGAGGCCAAGCTCAGGCAGAAAGGGAGGAGATACTGGGAACTTGATGTGAGGCCAAGCTGAAAGGGGATCAGGATGATGATTGCTGGGAGGCCGAAGTTCATCCAAACTCAAACCACCAGGGAAAGCTGAAGGGCTTGGTTTGCAGCCAACCCCTGACAAACTGAACTGTGGAGGGCAGTCTGTGAACATCATCATAAACCAGACTCCCTGTGACTCCTACCTTCCTTCTGGAGGGCTAATGAAGTAGCAGCAGGAGCAGGAGGAAACACAAAAAGGATATAAATGGAGTGAAAGCATTTAAAAAAAAAAAATACTCCTGACTGCAAGTCCATTGCCTTTTCAGGAGTCTTCAGTGTGGAACTTGGAGGGAAACAGGTTACCTGTGAATTATCATTCAGCCAGTTATACTGTATTTCAGACTTTACAAGATCGTAGCTGATGTGCTGCCAACACTGTTACAAAGGGCTCCCACAGAAATGCACTCACTTACTCCAGGACAGACTTTGTGTACCAGCTCGAGTGAGGTACTTGAGAACCAATCTCTAACTCAAAGAGAAAAACAAACCCAACAAAAACAAACAGACGAAACCCAAAACAAACCCAAACCAAATAACAGAAACAAAAAAAAGCACAAACACAATCATAAAACTCCCCCAATCCTGGAGGAAGGTAACCACTTGGCATGCAAAATTACACTAAGAGCACTGTGCTGGAAAGATATGTGCCTTATTCCTGAGAAATACAAGGAGTACATTGACAGTATAAAGCAGTGGCTTAGACTGCCAAATCTGAAGAGGGTGAGGCAGGGCACAGTTAAGCCCTGTCTGATATCTGGAGTATCCTCCCTGTGACTTGTGGAAAATACCTGACACCTACTGACACCTGGCTCATTCTGTGAAAATTTAAAAAAAAAAAAAAAAAAAAAAAAAAAAAAAAAAAAAAAAAAAAAAGAGGAGGAGCAGGGAGAAAGTTGAAGTTGACTAATACTTTTATACTTTTCTTAGCCTGAGGAAGTTTCAACAGCCTGCAGAGAGAAGGCAAGAACCATTTCAAAGGAAACTGCTGGTGGCAGAGCTTTTATGCATTCCTTTGAGCCTTCAACTTTCTTACAGCATCTCCTTGCATGGCCACTACTCTGACAAATGCTTCTGAAATTGGATGGTATAGGAAGCATGTAAAGACTGAAAGAAAACATATGAAGACCACAGTAACGCTAGAATAATGAAGCAGTGAGGGTGTTTTTATAACTACCTAACCATTTTTTAGTTCTATAGTGTTTCCTTGCTATTCAAGTACATCCCATGACTGAAATGAAAAACAGGAACGGTATATATTTGTAAGCACATTTATAAACCTTAAGGGAAGATCCATGATTTTTCAGCTTCTCAAAAAAAGCTTTACTTCTCACAGCTGAGGTCCTAGTTTAGAGTAGCATAGCCAGTTTACCTTTCAATCCCAGCCAAAAGGCTGTGGTTTCAAGTTTGCAGTTCAGGAACCCTAAGAGGCTCAAAGTTCAGACAAACATCCAGAAATTAGAATACTTATCTGAACTCTTAGAGACTGTGACCACATTCTCTTAGGAGATGTCAGGCTTTCTGCTTCCACTTGTAACTATAATTCAACACATTCAAACCTTGATCATATTTTGTTTTCAAACATGATTCTGGCTACTACCTAAGCATGTTGACAAAAAAAAATCTGCTTCTACATGTCTCAGCATTGTGAGAAAGATTGATTTCAGAAATGGGCAAAGCGTCTATGACTATTTCCAAAGATTTGCCCCTCCCAAACTGAAATCCTATCATAGCAGAATGGGTGCAACTTGTCCTACTGCCAGCACAGAGTACTTTGGATAAGACATTAAAGATAAATACTGTGTCACCCACTTCAAAATAAACTTGTGGGGGAGTTCTCTGTCCAGTTTGTCCCTTCTCAGTTCCACGCCCTCCCACCACAGCCCAAGGGACCAAGATATGTAGACTGTACTGCCATCAATCTTAGCAGGGAGAGGGGACTTACAGAATTGAACTCTTCCTGCCCACAGAACACACTGAGTACCAACTTCTTGCCCTGTCCTGTTGTTATGGGGGGCACTTGTATGTACACAGGATCTAGGAATATATGAAACCTCATTAGTCAGAGTTAGGACACCAAGTGAGAAAACACTGATACTTTATCAAACCACATTTGGAAATAAGTATTGGATCTCTCATTTACTGAGTTATAATAACAATAGTGACATTCTCTACAAGCTGTTTGTGCTATACTGTGATTAGAAAATTACTTTGAATTACTAAAAATATGAGTAACATTATTTGAAGTAAAATAACACATCAGAAATACCTCATCATGAATACAAGTCTCCAGCCTTTCAACACCATATGTTCTGAATGTTTTATAAGTCAAATATTTTCTGTAATGTTTCAGAATAGTTCTTATGTTTTTATTTTTCTAAGATCGCTACTTTACTTAACCATGTTTTTGCTGTTTAACCACATGGTGGTAATCTATAGTTTTAGAAGAGTATAAAAAATGTATGTGCCCAAAAGATCAGAGCACACGTTTTTTATGTGCTGGAAACAGAGTGGAGTAGTACCACAGTGCTCTGCAGTTGCAAGTACAAAGAAAAGAGCATTGGTAGATTTGCAACCCTCCTGATTTATGTCTGTGTCTTTTACTGAACAATTGTAAAAAAAACCAGTAAAAGTGAAAGATAGAGATGTTGAACTTTTCCGTGAACAGTATTAACTGTAAAAGCAGCCTTGTTTGACTAGGTTTTTTTTCATTTTTGGATCAAAAATGAATTTTTATTGAATATCGGTGTAGAAAAGAACACAGCTGCCTATTTGTTCAAGAAAAGTAGGAGCTAGTACTTGAGCTATAAACTAGCATTCTTGGAATATCCTGAAGTAGAGGTTTAAACCATGTCTGGAATGGAAAGCAATCTTAGATTAATAACACCAAAAGATTCTCCAGTACAGTGAAATATGAGTGTTCTTCTTTTTCATATTCTTCTACTTTGTATGTGTTGAATAAAAAGAAATACCATCTTTCAAGATGTGTCCAGTATATTAAACATCTCACTTTTTAAGTCAGTCTCTAAAACTATGGATTAACATTACCCATAACCTCAACATTTCACATTTACTTAACCTCATTTCATGAGAACAATTTACCACCACCATTTAAAAACCCTGTCAAGAAAAGGCCAAATACAGAATTAATAAATATTTTTAACTGATGCTCCAAGAAAGAACAAAAAGATATGACTTTTAAAAAATGTTGAGACTGATAGTATTAAAAGGCACTGGCAAACTTTCTTTTTTTTTTTTTTTTAATAAAATGTCACCATTGCCAGAGATCTGTGTGCCAAGTTATAAATGAACTTCTCTGGGTGAATTATTAACTTCTAGAAATAATGTAAGTGCTGACATGACTTTCACAATAGAAGTACAAATGGACCCTACTTACTTCACATAAACTGTTATCCAGATGCTTCAACAAGTAGTGTATTACAATTTATGTACTAATGATTAGTAGGATTTAGTTCTCAATACAGCCTTAAAGCATATTTTAGAAGTATAAATTAGTAATTTTTGAGGGAAATCAGTATCGGGGATACCAAATGTAATCCCTCTTTAATCTAACAGCCTAGAAATAAATCAGGAAGGTTTCTGAAAGGAAGTTGTCTGGTGTTACATTAAACTAAGGATTTGTTATAAAAAATAGCTTCTGTTTCGGCTAAGTTGCCTGATAGAGAGAAATTCAGCTGGGGCTTCTGCCTGAAAGGTGTTGAGCACTGCTAGTGCTCACTGAAGGCTGTGAGAGGGAAAGGAAGTCCAGCATGTGATAAGAACACTTAGCACCTTCCAGAATGGAGCTCTAGAGAACACACAAGGCCTTAAATCTCCACTCAAAGAAAGGACTTCTGGCAGGAATTTTCAGAAATTATGTTATTGTATAAAGGAAAACCTATTATTGACTTACAAGTAAAGCTAACCTTCCAAAGGCCAGGTTTTTATAACTGTTAAGGCATATACCAAAGATAGGCTGATGCTGATGGGCTTTCCAGAAACGCCTGTTTCACACTGGAATTCTGAGGTCTCTACCATATTCCTAGGCATCAAAAAAACTTTTAAATACCACCTTCCAAAATGTAGACATTTCTAAATGACAAAAGTTCTCTTGGAAATGCTGCTATAAGACATTTATATAGCATATTTCATTTTCTGATAGGTCAATTTTACAAGCAGTCTTTTTCAGAATTAATAAATCTTCTCAGCATGTCTATAAGGTAAGCAAAGATTATCTTCTCCATTCTCTCACAGTACAGACCTGGTCAGTCCTCCTTTAAGGAAAAAAATCTTTTCCCTTTCATTAAAATAAAATCAAACACACATATTAAAGATGCAGGAAACTGTAACCAACTCCAATAAAGTATATTTAAACAGATTCATTTTAAACTCTGATCTTGATTTTTGTATTTAAAATGGTGCAACTAACCACAGAATGAAAAAAAAGAAGGATCTCCACAAACTTTCCTGTTTAATTCCCTGGTTTTATGTGCAGTTAGAAAGAATCTACAAGGATGGAAGACTACAACCCTTGCATGTGTAGAGATACTTTTATACTGTGTTGACTTCATAACTAAGACTCCTTTTCATTTAATTCAATCAGATTAGGCTGTAGTGCTGATTATGCTCATATCCACAAATCAGCATTTTAACTGAGTTTCCATGGAAACACTATATGGCCCTGTTTTCTTTTTAGACAAAGCTATGCCTGTTTAACAAGTTTGCCGAGGACAACATGTTTTGTTTAAGTTACATTAACTGGAGCCAATACTTCCTAATTACATTACCAGAAGAAACATTTACAGCAGGACTTTTACCATGGGAAACCCTCCATTGTTCAGCCCATCTTAATCTCTGAAAACCAAAAGAAATATCAGCATCGCCACTGCTTAAAATGTGTTAACTGGTCATATATATAAAACAATCTTTTATAAAATGACAACATTGCTCTTTTTTTAATATAATATTCACATTTAAGGACATTTATCCCATGGAATGTGGATTTCTGTGAAGCTTCCATGAGAGAATACCTGCCTGATGGACAGGGGGTGCAGTGGCTGAAGCACTGAAGGCTTAGGGCAGTTCCTGGCTTTGCTGATTACCTGCTGTGAAACCATGAGCACATCCCCATTACATTTCTGTGCTCCATTTCTCAGCTGTGGGAGGGGAGGAAGAATACTGAAAGGATACTTTGCATCCTAGGAAAAGTGATTTCAATTCTATGAATTAAAGCAATGACAGTTAAGTATTCTTACAACCAATGTTATAAATTAGGGTGCCATCCAGAAACAGGCACCCCAACACGGGGGAGAAAAATATGGAAGGATCTGACCTTTAAAAGTGAAAGTGTTTGGATGGGGTTTTTTTAAACCTTTAAGACAGAACGGGAAGCCATTTATCCAGAAGCTAAACTCACTCTCCCAGAAACACTGGACCTGCTGCTTTATAAAAATTTAGAAAATAATGTGCTTTTCAAAGCATAACCTCATCAAATGTTAGCCTACAGTTAGAAATAGCAGGAGTAGCCTGTAGCACTTTAATCTACCAGAGAGTGTACGTTCTAAAATCACATGGTGGGTGTATCCTAACTCTCATGAAAGGTATCCACAAACAAAAGAGGGAGGTTTATTATTTGTGGCTCCAGAGAAAGGTTTGAGAGTCTGTATCTTAAAAGTCTGCAAAAATAAACAACACAACAAATAATTTTTTTCCAGAACATTATGACTTTAAGATTCAATTTATAGATTTTACTCCTTTTTTTTCACAACACTAGTAGAAATAAAGGAACTCCATTCAAATATTTTTCTTCTTCTAAATGCCAACATTGCCTGCTTGAATCTTCTCATCTGTTGTCTCTTACCTTCACAGGAGAAGCAGCATATTGATTAAAATACTTATTTTCATCCAACACAAATATTTTTTCATCCAAATTCATCATAATATTCATAATTTCATATTATTCTTATTCAGAAACCAGAAAGGTTGTACCATACTCACACTTGCAGTTCCAATGGTGTGTTGATGAAATAATGGAAATTATTCTTGATCTTATCTCAGCTGAGTTCAAAGATACCTTTTCCTAAGACTTTAGGATGCAACAGAAATGTTGCTCTATATTGCTAATTTCATCCAACTTCCCTTTAGACAGTCTTAGAGAGAACCAAGCATTAGGCAACTCGTTCTGGTAAATTGCTGTCTACTTCTTTCTCAAATCTTTTTCACATATTCAATTCAAGAAAGTCTGCAGAACGGTTCTTATAAAACAGGTGTCCCTTCACTCCAAAGCTAACAAAGCAACAATATGTAAAAATATGACCAGCTGATGGCATATAGTAAAGTAGACAGTGTTTAGCTCCCAAGGAAAAGCTCATACTGCAATTCCATGAAATACAAATGTTCACTCAAGTGCCTATGTTTGAACATAACATCTCCATGATGTTCTCATGAACTACAAATTACAGCGTGTTCTGCTCTTTCTTCTTTCTATCAGCTTTATAGAGAAGGAGTTTGTAAGAGTAACTATTGAAAACCTATTGAAGATCTTAATGACACCAAAACCTCAAGGTGTGGAAATTATTATTTCACTAAGTTAGGCACGTGATGCATAACTTCAACTCCTCAGTGCAGTCAGCCTACTTCTCCCTGTGAACCCTTTAAGAGACAGAGAAGTCAGCAGTACTGTGCTTGGAACTCATCTGTTCCAATTCTGCTGAAACACAGAGACCGAGAGAAAGTGGACACTGTCATTTTGCAAAGGGAAAAGGATAAAAAGTCTCAGCCAAAACATGAGTAACCAAGCTCAGCCCTGCCATTATGTTCCAAAATAACCTTATGTGGAAGGAGATGAAAGCAAGTAAAGATCAAAATACAGCCTTTTTGCCCAAGAAAGCTATAGCTTTATGGACAGAGGAAGCTCAACCAGGTTGGGAACTTTTGAGATCCCACCATAAAATAAACAGTATTAAAATAGAAATGCCTTTGGATAAAAGGACGTTGTATCAAATGATAACATGTCTTACCTGTACACTTCAGACTCAACCCTGGTGGTACAGAAATCATATACAAACATGGGAGAGAAAAAGATGAGATCAATACTTAAATGTTGTCTGAATTTTAGGGCTAATAATCTACTTTTAGAGAGTACCTTTTCCTTATACTTGCCCACAGGCATTCCAACCGTTATAAATTTGTTATCCTCTCAACTATTACATGTGCTCAAACTAGAAAGTTCCTCCTTCGGGATCTCAGAGGACAGTGAAACAGAAACCACAGTTAAAAGCTCAGAGATAACTTTAGTTAGTACAAATTAAACTAGGCATAGCTCAGTATTGTGACTATCAGGACTTCATAACTTAGGTCAATATTTCTAAAACATTTCCCTTTTTACCTAGCAAAGAGCCTGCCAGCCATTTGATATGATCCTCCTAACAGATGTATTAAAACACAGTAAACAATTTTCTTTTTTAGCAATCAGGAAAAAGAATTGCACAGGCTTTATAAATGGTAATCAATATTGGAAAAATATTCTGTTAATGAGAAGATAAAGGGTGGAATGAGGATCTTTGGAGATTCTTGGCATAAAAACAGGAAGCCAAAAGGGACATACAGAAGACCATATAGTCAAAACAAACAAGATAATACAGAACAGGTAAGAATAGTGAAAACATGATGTTTCTTAGTGGTTTAAACTATAGTGTCCCCTATTTGCCACTAGGTTATCCCACTCACATTGCTTCATTACTGTTGGTATAAGCTGAACACCTATATAAACAGGGTTTTTTAAAGCTAGTTTTTATATTTCATAGCTGCAGTTTTGGGGTTTGTTCTTTTCTTTTTTTTCTCTTTTTTCTTTATTTAAATGCCCATTGTTTTCCTCCTGCACACATTTCCTCCCAGGGTATCTGAAATTCTTAATCATGGTCTCAACATTTCTCTCCCACATTACACTTAGAATCAAGTTCCATGACTTTTAAGAGTTATGCTTACGTCAGAGGGATCAAGAGGTTTAAATTTCAGTACCTATTAAATGAATTTAATTATCCAACCAGTTCCATTTGGATACACTGTTACTGTTCTTCACTAATCTATACCAGATTTTCCAGTATTGTAATTCTTATAATAAAATGCCCTCTAAAAGAGTATTTTCTTTTTTAAACAAAAAAGACCTCTCAGTGGCCTATTTTACAAATTCTAAACAGAAGCATCATTATCCTTTACACTAGCTAAGTTTCCCAAGGATTTATCATGTCTGAAAACAGCAGAACTAGCTAAACTTGAGGGAGGAGAAATGAGTCTATATATCTGACTTAGCCTGTTACTTCATTTAAAACATTCTCTGGAGAAAAAGGTATTTTGAAAACATCCTTAGTGTTTAAAACCTGCTGACAGGTTAAAAACTGGGGGAGGGGGAAGAGAAGGTTAACAGCAGGCTGTGTGATCTCTAGGATGTTGTTGTACTCAGAAGACACTGCAGCGGTTACAGCAGTAGGGATGACACGGAAATCCAGAGAGAACAGAGACTAGAAAAGCAGTAAACTCTGTCCTTCCTTGTAAAATGTATCTGCTATTGAAATGAAGAACAGCAGCAGCCAGCATAGCTATGTGGCTTGTTCTTGTTCACTGGGGCCACATGGTAGAAGTTTACAATATCCCTACTCCACTTGTGAAATGGTCCCATAAGCAGCAAACACTGAGGTTCCAGGCCCTATTCACCCACCACACTCAGAGGTCTGCTGGTTACAACTGCCACACACATGTGTTGCAGAGGTATATTGTCTGCTAACACACACGTTATAATGCGGCTCGCAGACAGCCCATCACACTTTACCTGCTGCAAGACAATTAAGATTCTTTCAGGATTTACAGGCTTCAACCTTTTCTCTTGTAGCTAAACATCATCAAAGGGAAATGTTCCATCAAAGTTCAAATCCAAAGCTACTGAGCACATCGGTCCTGATCCAATAGAATGCTTAAATTTCTACTGTTTAAATCCACAAAAATTATGCATTTAACGTTTATCAGCTGCATATTTTTAACATCAAGTTGTCCAGTACCTTGCTAAATTACTGAAAAAAAACCCCATGGCTATTTCCAAAGTGTTGCAAGAATTAGAGTTTTAACTATTTGATTTTTAACTGCAGCAAGTATCATCCCTGCTTCTGCAAGTTCTTGTGTTCAAGTGATTACTAAGGTAAAGAGAAAGAGTCCTTTTTAGCCCATAAATACAGGAGTTCCCAACCTTTAACAGTGAGTTTTACTTAACTACTACAATTTGCCTTAAAAGCACAAAAGGAATCAATGAAGTACAAGTTCAATTTTGTAGCACAATTGGTAAGCAGCAGTTTAAGAATCATTTACTGCACTTTACAGTCTTTCTTCATACACTCTGAACTTTCAAAACCCTTTTACAGAAGTTGTTCAAAAAATTCTTTCCCATTCTTACAAGAATTGGTCTATTAAACTAACCATTCAGAATGCACAGGAGATTTATATTTTGGTCTTTAGTTTGAGTTCAAGGTGAGCTATGACCATGAATAGAAATTCTCATTAAATATAAAAATAAGGAAACAAAAACACTCAGCAAAAGCTTAAAAAAGAACTTTGTATTTGGTGAAGAACAAATAAGCTACCTAGAACAATAGTGAATTATCTCAATTTTAACATGTTTAAGAGCAGACAAAAAGCATCTAAATCAAGATTAAAAAAGAAGTGTACACCTGTCCTTATTTTACAGGTGTTTTTCTTGCTCCTGTTTTATTCCTTTATTTCTGATAGCTTGATGTCAAGAAATACTTTTTTCTATTTACAATAACTGGAAAATGATTCATTAATTAACCCTAATTGTACTGGAGATATATTCTACTTATGCATGCCCAGCATGTATAATGTGATTGACATTAGCCAGGCAATTATTGAATCTGTACCCCCTGCTGCTATTTGTGATGGAACAAATACTCTGCTGACACATAATCTGCCCCTTTCTGCAACTTCATCTAACTTGCAATTAGGATAAAGAGAGCCAGCATCTCTCTTCCCTGTGCTTCTCCTCATTCTGAAGGCCTTGCATTCATTCTGGTAATTTTCCTACCTACCAAAGCATACTGAAGGCTGGTGTTTCAGAATTTTCCAAGTAAGCCCTTCTCACCACATATTTCTGCTTATTTAGTTATAGGAAAAGGAGTACAAGCCAAACTAACTTCTAACTGCATTATATTAGAGCTAAAATATCACAACAAATGGCTGACTGATCTACCCACTGAACTGAAAGTCTTGCATCACTTTAGTAAAGAGAAAAAAAACATGAAAAAAGCTGCAGAGGACTGACCCAAAGAGCTGTTGATAGATTATGAACACAGACCTGGTGAGCAAAGACCTGGACATGAATATTAAAAGAATTTTCCAGTCTAAACCAGAGCAACGGTGTAGGGAAGAAGAGAGTTCTGGCTGCAATGGAGAAGGTGCCCAGAGCAGCAGCCTCAGTGGCACGAGGGGCACAGCAGCACCCAGCTCACTGTAGCTGCCAGCCAGGGACCCTGTCAGATACCCCTTCCCCCACTGCAAATTTCCACCTGGAATGCGCTGTGTTCCAGTTCATCTAGTCCACTCTTACATCCCATACACTGGCCTCTTCTAAAGGTGTCAGAGGAAGGTGTAAAAATTCTCATAAATAATAATTATGGAAAAAAACCTGCCCACAGGGAAAGGTTTTTCTCCATAACTTGTGTCATTAGTGGTTGATTAAAGCCCTTAAAAGTTTATATCCCTTCTAAATTTTTTTTTTTTTTTGCCCCATATGGTAACTATGGCTCCAGATTATATATGAATCCTACTAATCTTCTGGCCCAAGGATAACTTCCAACAATGCATTTCATAGATTAATTACACACTGTATAAACAAGTACCAGATGTATCTAGGTAAGGCAAAACAAGCCACTGGAAAGAAGAAAACTGGGCTCTTCCCCTCTACAAAATCACTGCCTGTTTTCTCTTTTCTAGAGCTACACAATATTGCTTCCCACCTGAAGGGGATACTGTCAAACAATTCATAACTAGGACACAAAGACCTTTTTAGACAACATGGTGTTTCCTTTTATCTGATAATTATATATCCTGATAATTAACATTTGATGTTAATAAATTCTAGCTGGTATTGCTCCCCTCTTACCCTACCTAAGCAACTGGATGTCTGAAGAAATCCACACACTGACCTCTTCCAGAAAACATGGCCAGCTTTTTAAG
Source organism: Xenops minutus (assembly GCA_035221455.1). NCBI lineage: Eukaryota > Metazoa > Chordata > Aves > Passeriformes > Furnariidae > Xenops > Xenops minutus. The sequence goes on from JAWWEE010000021.1 coordinate 13,595,448, forward strand.
GTATAACTCTTCCTCGAGACAAATTTAGTTTGATCCACTGGCTTATACTTCTATTGTGAAAGGCAGGCAGAACTAGGAACCAGGGCCTTCCTCTAAGTTTTGTCAACTTTTGCAAACCTAGTACCCTGCCAGGAAAAAGTTGAAAGGGTCCTGAGCTCTTAAACTACAAGGACTGCCCTTGTAGAAACAAAAGCAAGGGGGTCTCACTGGTTTCTTATGTCCTGTCATCTTTGTCTGCACAGCGTTCGGACTCAGCTGGGAAAGGATAAGATCTTTCTCCATGATGCACTGCTGTGGGGAAGACTTTTAACAACAGAGGTATGGGCTGTTTCACTACCAAATAAGAATTATTTTTTTTTTCCTGAACCAAAATGGTGAGTCTGCATTGACCAAAGGTATATTTAGGGTCTTCAGCAAGAGCTTAGCTCTTTTACCAATCTGGACACACATGTTAGCAAGGAGAAAGCACATGCCATTCCCCTGAAAGTATCTCAATTTTAATTCCTTCCCACTCAAAAACATAAGGAAAATAAATTTAATAAAGAGTATGTATAGGAATTGTCTGCTGTGGTCTTGGGAACATTTTTTAATGTAATCATGTCTGCCTGGACTCGATATATGGTGCAGTGGAATCTGAATCCTGTAGCTTTTAAATATTTGAAATATTTAAATTGTTTCCTTTCTGCTAGAGTTTAATTAACATAATGTTCTTCTGTAAAAGAGATGATTCTTACACATAGAACTCCCTTAAAGCAGATGGCAGTAATTGCTGCAACAAAGAGTTTGCTGGCAAAGCAAAGACAGAACTGCCCCCCCAGCCACCAGGGATGGGTATTAGTTCATGGGGCCGCCTTGCTCTCTTCGATGGGAAATGTACCTTGTTACAACAAGGCACCAGCTAATTTAAGAAGTTGCAATAACACAGTTGCTGCACCACATCAGACAAGCAAAAAGAATCCTGCTGGCGGTTCAAAAGGCCAGAAGTAGAGTAGATTTCATGGTTATTCTGTTTCTGGCAAATCTCTACCTGTGACACAACTATAATTTTCACCACATCAGACTTCTCTGTCACAACCAAAGTATTATTGCTAATAAAGGGGAATAGGACATGGATTATAGGTTGGGGAACTTCTGTTTACAAAACATGTGCATTCAGAGTTCTCAATATAAGGGGAAAATAGCCACATCTACGTGAAAATCGACAGATTTAATCACATGTTTCCAAATCTGAACTCAGCATGAAGATTTTTTAAAAAGTAATAACTTCTTATGCCACAATTCTGAATAAATAAAACAACCTCTGCACTACTGCTGGAACTGAACCTCCCATAGTGCTTAACTTTCAGTGACCTTGTCCTATGAAGATGTCTTTAATATGGCACATGCTAAAAATAATACAATTATATTTGCCAAGATTTACCTAAAATAGGAGAGGCAGTTAAGAGACATGTTAGATGAAATAAACTGCTGTGGGAGCTTGTAAACCCACCTGGTCAGGAAACATTAGTTAGGATGGGAAATAACTTAAAAAAGAAACCCTTTGAATTCATGAGTCAAAATAAAATTTTAGATCCCAAAGAGAATTTAAAAGTGTGAATAAGTCTTATCAGACTAGAAAACTATTACATAATAGCTAGTACCTTCTGCAACATAATCAAAAGTCATAAAAGAGACGTCAATGATACAAGGGATGAATTACTCCAAGAGACAGAGATGTCATCTCAAGCAACAAGCACCTGACCTAACCTTGTTCTTTGAAAGAGTATCTGCAGCTAGCAAGGCTACAACTTCTGGGAACATGGGTATTTTATAATAGGTATTTTTACATTTAGTTCTGCCTTTGCTAAAATGATTCACTGTTACTATTTAGACAGGTCTGTTTATAGGTTCATTAGAAAAGCTTTTTGCAATAACCTGACATTAATTTAAAGTATGGTACAGCTGATCTTTAAGCTTCTTTCCCCCTCTCCTTGTAAAGCTGGGGTTAATCAATATGACAGTGGTAGCAGGTTATCTCCCTCTGTAGTATTCCTCTACACTAAATCTCTGGCTTTATCCTGTATCAGGACGATGTGTCATTCATCAAGAGTGTCAAGGATAGTATGGTGTGCCATTCACAGCAGTAATCCTGGGATTCTCAGGGTGAACAATCATGTTTACTTTACAGAATGTCAGTTTCTCTGTGTTCTCCTTCACTGCTCACCAGCACTCACTGCTCCTTCGGGTCTCTTGACTGGTGTCAGAGACAAATCAGCAAAGCACACACCAATAACAGTGACAGCCCTCCCTTGAGAGCCAGGGTGGCAGAGAGCTAAACACAGACTTGCAGTACCTGTGGAGAAGAGGGGGTTACTTTCTTCACAGGACAAGAGGTGATGGACACAAGCTGTTCCAAGGAAAATTCTAACTGGATGCAAGACAAAACTATTCATTCTGAGGACAAGTACATACTGGAGTAGGTTGTGCAGAGAAGTGATAGAGTGACAGAATCTCCATAACTAGAAATACCAAAGTGAGAGCTTGACAGGACTCTGGATAACCCCTGATAAAGACCCTGCTTTAAACAGCAGTTTGGACATTATGATCTGACTTTTGTATGATTCCTTCCATTGCTTGTAGCATATAAATTTTGCCCTGGAAAATAAGATTTGTGTGATCTTTGCAAAAGCACCTAAAGAAGAATTTGTATCCAAGAAAGCTATGTTACATTTAGGAGTAGGTCTGAAAGCTCTCCATAGGACAGCTAACAGATGGAGTGACCATATGGCCTGCAAAGACTTAATTATATATCAGATCTCTCATTCCTTTCAACACCTTTGAGTTCCTTCATAGTCACAAGTCATTTATTCTTTTATTGGTGTGGATGGCACAGTGTGAATGAGTTACACTGAAGAAATAACAAAGAGAATCGAGGCACCCCATGAACACACGAAGTACAAATTTAGTATCATCTGCTAGTTCTTTCCAATATTTTTGAAAATAAATTAATTTCTTCAATATTCTTGGTGACTATAACAGTATGTGTGTCATATTTATGGAAGGAGCCACCAGTTCTGTGTTCCCATGCAATAAAACCCTGTCAGCACAACTAATGGATGTCAGATGAATAAGCTTAAAAGAGCAAACAAGGGCACTGTCAAAACTATGTCATCAACCCACAGGTCTATTCGTAGTGATATTACACACTCCACTGCCTCTAGTCACAGCTCAGGACAATCAGAATCCATATTCAGAGTCATCTGATCTTGCACAAATTGACACAGCATAGCTAATAATCCACCAGAATTCAGAAACCGTACTGGATATAAAAATGCAGCTTTATTTTTGTGCTTTGCATTTGACGCAGATTAAATAAATTGAAAAGGCAAGGCTATCAGGTCATTATTTGCATGTTACAGCTGTCCAGTTAGAGTTGGACAGACACTCTTTGCGTGGCTTGTTGGCTGATTAAGAGGCAGAGTAAGTCTCTGAGAGTCGGAAAAGCAGGGTGGGGGAAGGCGTGGGCTGGAAGATTGTGATAAAGAAAAAAATAAGGGCTAATAGAGTAACTGATTAGAAATAGTTGCACTTCTACACAAGCCAGAGATATCATCTAAAAAACACCCTCCAAAACCCACGGAAAGGAAACTGGATGAGCACATTAGAGATTTGAAGTGGGAATCAGGACAGTGTTTGTTACTGTTCTACATCAGAAATCTGGACGGAACCTTCTGCGAGGGGAAGAGCAAGAAAAGCAGAATGAAAGGTGAGATTCTGAAGCATTCTGATTAATAATGTGATTTTTCTGTTCTCTGAGCATTTCATTGCCAAGCGAGTGTTTATTTTAACTCTACATTAGACACTGTTTCTGTTTCCAAAGCCAACTGTTGCAGAACAGTGTAATGAACTGAAAGCATTGCTTACCTTGCTTGCAGGAATGCAGAATCCTTTCAAGTGAATTCTACAATGCAGAATTCAGTATTGCAGATGATTTTAATACAAATATAATTTCACTCTGAGGGAAAATTATTGCATAATTTGTACCTTGAACTGCAGCCTCAAAATAAAACTTTCATTTATACATTTATCACATTTCATACTATAATAATACCCTGTTATTCCATTAAGATGGTATTCCCTTATAGTAATTCAGGTTTGATCAGTCTAAGTCAATAAGCAGCAAGTTCTTTAATTTCCAGAGGCTTCTTTTGGCAATGAACTAAAATGTTTTGAATTTTGAAATAATAAATATCAAAAATTATTGGAGGCATCTCAAAAACAGTGTTACAAAAGGATTTATCTTTCTGGCCTTCTTTAATCAAATAAAATCTAATTATTCAACACGATCTGATCCTTCTTTTTTAAACTTTATGCATTGTATATAAACACAGCTTTACGTGGCACCTTGTTTTCAAAGTTAAGTTCATTAGGAAGATATAAAAGGTAAAAAGCATTATTTTTTTCAGTTAAACCCACCTGAACATCAGGGAGCAGCAGATAATTTTGAATACTAAATACTATGAAGTACTCCTGTCAACTCATTTATCTTTTTAAAAGCTTATTGACAAATATCTGTTGAGTGTGCAGAAACCTCTATCTATGGGAACACAGCTGGGATTCAGATAAGAGAATTAAAGCAAAAATCATAAGCATAAGATATTTTAAAGATCAAACTTACAGAATCTGGATTGCTGCATAAGTACTGTTAATTGCTTTTACATCAATGTCCTTGAAGCTTGTTATTCTTTTGATGTTACATTGACTTAATTCGTTTATGCAGTAATATTAGTAAAACCACAGAAAAATACAAGTTCTACTCGTAATTCTTCTGACAAAGTTGTTACTACCACAGAAAGAGAGACATTTCAATTCAATAATTTCAGAAACTCTGTAACATGCCCTTCAAGCACCACTACTCTGCTGATGGCAAATCCTCCTGAACACCATTTGTACTTAAGATAAAGCCATTACTTCATTTTAAGACCATGGAAGCACTAACTTCATTCTGCATTATAAAAGTACATCAATAGTGTCTGTAATTTACTAACATACTGTAAAAGAAAAGCATTCCTTTATGCTATCTAAATTAATGTTTATTACGGAACTGTATCTCTTCTGACCATGTTCATGACCTGTATATTGCCAAAAAGACAAACATTTTAACCTCATTTTAAATATTCTTTCACTTGTGACACAGGGGACTGGCTTCTGCTTTTGAGTGTCATCTCGTTAACACCTGCAGCTCATGGATGCCCCGACAAATGCCGGTGCCACACAGCTTCGAAGACTGCAGACTGCAAGAACAGAGGATTTACTGACATTCCTCCTCATTTACCTCCTGAAATTCAGATCCTGCAGTTGCAAAATAATCGTATCTGGAGAATCAACCAAAATGCATTCACTGGAACGCCATTACTGAAAATCTTAGACTTGTCTAATAATTCTCTCTCAAGTGTGGCACCTGGGGCTTTTCAAAAATTACGGTATCTGCAGGTTCTAAACCTAACCAGAAATTTGATTCATTATATAGAAAACAAGACTTTCAGTTTCCTCCCACACCTAAAAGAACTGGACTTGTCATCCAACAGCATTACACGTTTGCCTGAGACTTTTGGAAACAGCACAGGGAATATAACATTGCTCTCCTTGAAGCATAACAAACTTCAGAAAATGGACAGAGTTCTGCTGGAGTCTCTTCCAAATCTGAAAGTGGTTCTTTTCAAAGATAATCCCTGGCAATGTAATTGTAATGTCTTTGGCCTGAAACTGTGGCTGGAGAGCTTTCTATACAGAGGTAAGGAATTTTTCTCATACATACAGTGCACATGAGAACATTTAACCAGCATCTAACTGTTCTTCACTACCATGGTTTAACAATTTACCCCACACCTTAAGTTACTCCCTCAAATAAACACACTAAAATATAGTCCTATGAATAGGTCAGAATATAAGTGCTTTCATAAATATGGGTGGCAAACCAGAATCAAAGCAACACTTCATATTAGCCCACAGAGAGAAGGTATACACACACAATCAGGCTGTGTACAAATATGTCCTGCAAACGTGTAGCGTGAGCATGCATATATATCCATTGTATATCTATTTGCATACAACAAATAGACTTGTGCACATACACTTGCTTTGATTTTACTGATACATTTTTCCTAGAAATGCACCTACTGTTTAAAAGCTTTTTAGCTGCTACATGATGGTAAACATCAAGACAGATATCACTGCCAATTTAACTCTGGAGACCTCAGAATTCTAGTTCTTGTATCAATTATCACTTAGTAGTTCTTTAGTATTTAAAGAATACCTGGTATCATGTCTTAATTTGTTATTAACTAAAAGAGATACTAAATTCATTGGCAGTTTCCTTACAAAAATGTGTAATGGCATCATATTGGGAAAAGTGAATTTTATAAACAGAACTAGTCATATTTTGCTCACACCTGCTTTTAAATATATTTATCGGTCATGCTGTAAAAAAGACTATTTGATTTAATTCTAAAGGAATTAAGTATTAAACCAAATTAATTTATTTCTTCCAGCAGGTATGTTCAGACAGAATTCATAACAGCAGGGCAAATTTTATTTTTCCTATATCAGGCTTTGATGCTTGCATGTGACCAAACTAGTGATTACCTGTCTGTACCCAGAACTGACATGTAGCAGGTCACAACATAGCCTATGTGAAAATGATCCATGTGGCCTGTGACTGATTGGAATGCCATTTTCAGGGATCATAACTCTACAGGCCAACTGGAAAACTGTACTGGCTATGCAGCAACACAACTAATACTGGAGTAATCTTTGGGTGAGATTAATTCACTACCATAAGCAACCTTTCAGAAAAGAGAAAAGGCTAAACTTGTCTCAGTGTTAAAATCTTAATACTTTTGATTGGTAAAAAATTACATTATTGCAAGGATTTAGTTCAATTATGCTGGAACTATTCCCTACAAAAAAAATCAGCAGGGGTTTGCTTCTCTGTGCAGAAGAATGTAATGATCCAAGATAAACATACCAGATTATCCTAATTACTCTGCCAGCAGCATAAATATTTTAACTTATTTCAAAAACAAATGTTGTTTAGAAATTCAGTGATGCCCTCCAATCTTTCAGAACACTGACAGATTAATTAAATGAAATGATATAGAACGTAAAAATTCATTTTAGCTACAAGTCTTAAAGGAAGCCCAGATACTGTGTTCTCTTCTATGTTTGTATTTCCCTAAAATTACTTGCCTAAATCACATGGAGGAAAATGACATGGCAAATTAATGTTTCCCATTACTTATATGCACTACATATGATGAAACAGCACAGTGGCTCTAAAGACATTTCTTATGTATTGTAACAAAACATTAGAGATGGAACATTGTCTGAATTTATTAATTTTTATCAATTTTTTTGTCCACTCTAAATGTAAAATGTTTCAGTATTTTTAGCTGAATCCATCTCAGACAATTGATGTTTTATGCATACTTGTAAAAAATCATAGAGAGTGCTTTAGTTCAGGAGGAACACCAGTGTGCTATTCCAAGCACGCATACTTAGTTGCTTAAAACCATGATAGCCTCTCAGTTGCAGCATTTGAAGTTTTTGTCTATATCCATACTCATTCCAACACATTGGAGATATGTGGAACTATGCTTTGGGTGCTCGATGTGCATTCCTCCACATGCTGAGGAACAACTGTGTGATTTACCAGGACTGGTTGCCTGCTTCACTGCCCGTTATATTAAAAACATCCTCTGGGAGAGAGCGAAAGCTCTCATGACAATCATGACATTTACCATTTGAGTGCGGTAATAGATTGATTAATCTCAACTCATTATATCGCTTTATATTATCTTACCATGAGCCTTGCTTCAAAAAAATTTCTCACGTATTCATACAACCTCCTGAACTTTCCCTTTGCCTTGTTACGGTTAGCATGTGATGTCAGAACAAGGACTATTTCATGGGACACTTCAATCAAGTGAGAAATCATTTCTAAATGTATTGTTTCCATTTCTCTCTATAAAAAGAAGCAACAGTATGAATTTGAACGAGCTGAAATTGCCGTTAACAATACCCTTTGTTTTCATCTGTGACTTAGTTCTTGCTTTTTTACCACCATTGTTTTTTTTCTTTTACATACATAAAATTATAGATAATTCTTGATGATCTGCTTCTTGAAAATACTCTCTTACATGACTGTTCAAGTGTAACAATCTCACCACTGGCCTAACTGGAAAAAGATCTTTAAAAGTATGAAGTTGAAGCTGACGATACATTTATTCAGGTTTCTGTTATTTTTTACATTAACACAATTCAGAAACCATCAAATCTTATGAGCATAATTCATTTATTTTTTTTTTAAATTTTATTTTCAGGAGGAATAAGCGATGGCATCATCTGCTCAGCACCAGGGATTCGGAAGGGCAAGGACCTGCTCAAGGTTCCCTACGAGCTGTTTGGGGCGTGCCCCCTACGGACGGTGCACGTGGCCGTGGGCAGCCCCCAGCAGCACAGCCCCGAGCCCCGCAGCCCCCCGAAGCTCGGCCCCCACGGCGAGCACGGCGAGAGCGGCCGCGCCGGCTGCGAGCCCAAAGCCAAGGCAAGGCCCGTCAGTCTGCGCCATGCCATTGCCACTGTGGTCATCACCGGAGTTGTGTGCGGAATTGTGTGTCTAATGATGCTGGCAGCTGCTGTTTATGGTTGTGCTTATGCTGCAATTACTGCTAAATACCACAAGGAACATTTGGCCCCGGTCAGACACCATGGGACTCCGGAGGAAAAAGAGCCATTTGATAGTTCCTTGGCTTGAGTTACTGCTGTCTATGGTTTCTTGAAAATAAAGCCCCCACTTCAGCTAAAAAGCCTGGAATCTAAAGAGGTTTGATTTAATAGTAATTGCAGGGGGATTTTTTGGTTTGGTTCCCCTCCCCGCCTCTACTTTTTTTAAGGTAAACATATATATATATTTTTGGAATATCTACTAATACTTCATATAAAACAATGTAAGTTTATTTATATTTTGTGTATACATATTCTGAAGCCACTATTTAAGGCCAAGTATTTGAGATAATGAAATCTTGACATGGGCACTTTAAACTATTCCACTATGCTTTACTAGCTCTTGATGCACTATTACACCAAGGAATGACTCCTGGTGCAGCTACAGTCAGTGCTCACCAGGAATGACCTTTCTGCAAAGAAAAGGAGAAAATAGCTACAAATTAGTATCCTTTTTAAGATCCGTACAATTCACAGTTTTCAAACCAGCCAGTCTATACACTCCCAATGATAATGTAAACGTGTTAAAAGCATTTCTAAATATTTGTTTTCAACCTTCCAATCTGCCCTAGAAGGCCACAATTAAACATTACATTCATTACCTAATTTAGAAATTAGGACGCACCTTGTTAACTATCACATATCATTTTTAAATTACTTAGTAATTAAAGAGAGCTGAGAAAATCCTGAAAAAAAAAAGAAGAAACACTACACTGCTTTGGGTACAAGCACTAAACTGAGCCCACAGAGCAGATATGAAGACACCACCTGATACCTGCTGACACACATGCTGGAGACATACATTGCTGAGGTTATTCCCAAATCCACACACAAGTGCTCCATTTTGCAAATACCATGACTGCAGATGCAGCTCCCATCACAGTGCAGCCCTTCAGCATGAGAATAATATATATATATACATAAAATATAGTTGCATGTATACACGTTCTCTTCCACAGAGAGAACATTCATCTGAATTCATTCAAGGGTCCACCCTTACTTTCAGCAGAGCTGTTCTACCATCAGGGGAAATCAGTCAAAACTTTTTGCGTAGTAGAAGTTTAGAAGTGAAAGACTATTTTGAATGTACAAAAGTATTTTTTCAATAATTCTTGGGAATTACTTTAAGGCAATCAACAGAGATAAGCAACTCCATTTACCTTTTCCTAGACAAAAATACATTTCAGGCTATTTATGACAGATGTCTAATGTGTTCTCTAAAACTCCAGTGACAGGGATAAAGACTTCCCTAGGTAGCTAATGCAGAAATCCACAATGTTTAGAGTCCTGAGGAAAATGTCCCAGCAGCAGCGTGCAATAAGGGCAAAGGGAAGCTGTGCCGTGGCATTCAGAGACCTGCACTGCCCTTCCAACAGACGGATTCCAAGACGAAGCTCTGCAGCTATTCTGGTACCAGCCTGAACTGAGTAATGGGCTGTATGGCAGGAGTCGTGTAACCCTTGCTCTTATCTACTTAGTAATAATTGCAACCTAAATATTAAAGCTCATTCCTGCATCTGCAGTTACTTTCATGTCCAGAGAAAATTAAGCATCTCAGTCTTAATCTAAATCTAGCAGACATTGAAAACAATCAATTACTGTCTGTTCTTTCCTTCTTTTTTTTTTTTGTTTTTTTTTAAACTGCTAAGTACTTCATATCATTATTAGGCTCTGCTCATTCTTCTCTGTCCTGAACTAAATAAACCAAGATGTTTCAGATTTTTCCTGCAAGGCTACATTTCCCAAACTTTTTCCCCTGCATTCCCTGAAACCTTTTACATTTTGTTTAAAATGTGGTACCCCAGATTGGGCCCATTGCTTCAGGTGAGGCATCATCGGCACAAGTTTTTTAGAATATTTATATTTCTTAGAATATCTTAATACTTGCAATATTTGTATCCAGGCTCTTTAACCTGATCTCCTGATAGTTGTTTTTTTTCCTTCTAAATATTTGGTAAAGCTTAATGAATAATCTACTTTCAGAGCTAAGTAATTTAAATATGCAAATCTACCTTTTCTACTCTTTTATCCATTTATGCCATCATATTTTGCAATGAAAAACATAGCTTTTCAGACAGAGAAGACTGAAGCAAGACAGGATTGGATCTTATTGCCCATGGGCCAAAAAATGAGATTGGAGCCATGCCAGATCAGTGCTTTTCTAGTGACAACCTAAAATGAGCATGCTTGCACTCAAACTGCAGATCCTAAGATGAAAGTTAATAAACCTCTGACCACCAGAGAGATTTCACCCACAGTGTTTCTAAAGGCTCAGATACAGAAATGCAGCTTCCAGCAAAAATCAGTTTGCACTTCTGATATTTTTTAAGCCAAGGGAAAATAAGAATTGACTTGATATTTCCTAGTCAGGAATAGCCGAGAACATCTTCCTGGTCCTAAAAAATCCAGTCCTATCACCAAAAGCCTTTCAGGCTTTTCCTTACTTAAAAACCACTCCTTAAAAGGAAAAAAAAAAAAAAAAAGGAAAGAGGAAGAGGTGAGGAAGAGGCAATGAGGGGCACAACAACATTTAAAGAAACTCATTCCCAGTCACACTGAAGATGCTTTGGGGATTTTCATGTGCACACACAAGGCTGTAAATTGATATGGAGTTCTGCAAGAAAGCACAATATTTCTTATTTCCATTTATTCCCGCTGCTACAGGAATAGAGCAAGCCGATCCATGCAAAAGCTGATTCCATACTTTCTAACATGCTGTTTGCTAAGGAAAACAAAACAAAACCAAACAAAAAAACAACCACCAAAACCCAACAACCCAACAAAAATTTCTGGGGAAATTTTTCATTTAAGGTTTAGAAGACTATATACCATATTTGCAAAAGGGTTTGCAATTAACAAATTCCAGTTGTTTCTGATGATAAGCTAATAGCAGACATTGAACAGAGAAAAGTATTGATTCAATTGCTTAAAATAATAAAGGCAAAATTATTTATTGTTCAGTACAGGAAACAATGTTCGACTAGTGATAAACAGGGATAAAAGCCACAATTTATTTCTATAACAATTATTGACTACAACAAGACTGAATGTAGGGATTCCCCATAGAACTGCCCTTAATTTGCAGAGCTTAGCAATGGACATCTGCCACTGAAATAATTCAGCTGCACAGATTTATTTTTCAGATAAAGGTTCCTGAGAAAGCTTTGTTGTTCTTCCAGCAACCTCATGAGAGTATTATAGTAAGCACAGTGTTTTTTTTCTAATCTCTGTGAAAAACACTCTTCCTCCTCAAAGTCAACAAAACATCAGGACACACCACTCTGCAAGGTGATCGCAAAGACAGAGAAAGCACACACATTGTTGTATTCCTGTCCTTCCTAAACAAACTAACTATATTGCTTTGTTTCCAGAAAAAGAGGCTTTCTAAAATTTCATTTTAGAACAGAAATTAAAAACTACAATAGGCCAACATTCTTTACAGAAAATTACCTATATTGTCTATTTTAAAAGACACAAAGCTTAAACTGAAACATACTTGCTTGTCATATTTGTCTTCCCATTCAGAGCTTGCAAAATGTCAAACAAAATTCAGCTTCCTTGTTCTCTAGTAATGCAATGTCCAAACAAATTCTGGATCCCTCTTCTTGAATACCAAAGTAGCACATTTAGTGACACTATACATGGCTTATCTATCATTAACAACACTAAAAGGAAAATACCAGCTATTACTTAATAGCCATCCATCTCTGCTGCCCAGGAGACAAGGGCACACAAGTTTTAGTTAAGCATCCAGAAAGGATGCCTACTTTTAAAACTTTGATCTTTGAACTTGGCTGAAAGTGGCATAGTAATAAAAATCATAAGAGAGATGTGCTGAGTTTATATCACCTGAAAAGTGACTGCATGTTCCCCAGATAAGGGGAGGAAGAGGCAGCAACATCAATCACAGTAAGTCACAACAGGGGAGGAGGAGTAGGAAACCCATAGTAAACAAACCAACTACATCCTTCATCTCTTACTGATTGCAGGGGGATCCCTCCATGACTTAGGACTATGTACACTGTGCTTTCAATTTTTTGCATCCTCATTTCAAGATACAGAACACATGAAAACACTGTTAACTTTTGGAAATATAGTCTACGGGGGGCGGGGGGGGAATAAATTAGTCAATGTTGAACTGGTAGTGCTGCATTCACATACATGTGATTGCAGCTTCATATGTGCACAGCATGACTGGAAGTTTTCCAAAGGACCCAAACAGCTCATCAGCTGCCTCTTTCTGCAATCAGGGATTTGTTCTGCCGGCAGCAGAATTATTTAGTAAAGTGTCCCTAGAACCAAACTGCTATCAGATCACAAGGATCTTCCTTGTCCACAAATTACAAAGTACTAAAACCCAACCAACCAAATGAAAAACCCCAACAGCAAAGCAGAAGTGCAGAAGCAAAGAGCGGGTGCTCTTTGCTATTTACTATATATATTAATACTATATATGTTGGGAAACTGCTCTAATTAATCCAGTAGAGTCCTGGATTCCCTAAGAACAAGTGGTGAGGAAAGCCGAAGAATTAGATAAATAGAGGTTAAATTCTCTAGTTAACACTAGCAGAGAAGTATCTTTGAAAAAAAAAAAAAAAAACCACACCCATTTTTCAGCTATTCCACATATAATTCTGTATGGTGAAATGAATTGAGAACAAATGGAAACAAATGCAGATGTGTGAAGGGTTGTGAATTGTCATTAACTTCAGCTCCACTGATCAGTCAGTGCAAAGGGGCAGGATTCTCATTCTCACCACATGCTCTAGAACATTCTGGGTAGTTTCCCTCCCTCCACACATTACCTGCAAAGCACCTTGCCCAAGCGATGGCTCCCAGCCTAAGTCTGTGAGTTCTTTAATGTTAGACTGTACAAATAGACATCCCAGCTTTCTTAAAACTGAAAACATTACTCTGTATACTAATATTAGATTTATGAATACAAAGATAATATTCAAAATTAACAAGAAACTCTGTAAAAACATAAAGTCATGGGTTTCTACCAAAGCATGAAAAACATTTTGAGGGATTTGCTAAATGCTGCTGCTGAATATAATCTTCTGTGGCTTATAATGTGGAGTAAAGATTAAGTAAATCACTGTCTTGCCTGACAAGGAAAACAACTATTTTAGAATGCCTCAAAAATTTGGTTGGTGTGTCATTATGATGACATATTCATTTTCCCTTAGGTCTTCATACTAAAATGCAATTTTATAGATGGCATCATAAATTTTAAGGACTGTGTATGGCAGTGACAATTGCTTGAATGTTTTTAATAATATAGTAATACAAAAGCAATATATGTGAGAAAGAATAGGAAAAAAGGAGTCCAAGCAGTAGAGAGCAGATATATTTACTCTATTTGCCACTGTGACAACAGTAAATTTCACTGTGTGAAACGTTTACTGTATCTGCCACTCCCAGAAATATCAACAGTTAAAACTACTTTTGATTAAGTAATTGGAAGTCACTTTTCCAAAACATGAGCAAAAATTTGGTGACACGAAGTAATTTATTTTCAGATACAATGTGTACACTGTCCTCCATAAAGGAAACTTCCCTCCTTAGAGCCTAGATCAGCAGAAGCCTACTGGAAAACTGGTATATTCACAAATTTTCCTTTTAAATTGCAGTTCTTTAGAAGCTGATTTAAACAGGAGGAATGAAAACCTGAAGTGTGACCAGCCTCAGTAAGACTGATTTGTATTTTTAAAGTAATATGAGATTTTTGAATATTTCCTGTTCTCAAGGCACAGCTTGAAATATCTTAAACAGCAGGACCATCAGGATCACTTTCCACTGGCCAGAATTGAAGCATTCAAAATTATGTGCCAATTTTAACAAACCAGTGATGAAATTAAATCATCACCATCTTCCTTAGCTTATGGATGAGGAACCAAAAGAAGATCCTAAACCTTCAAGATGCATCATTCAAAATACATGAGGGCTTTTATCATCTTGACTAGGAATATTTAACATGGAATAATTGATTTTTTGTTATACTAAAGTTGGTTATCAAAATTATATAAAAGGGAGAATGAAGAAGGCAATAGACGAGGTCACTTGTAAAAAATCTTTAACAACAGTTTGGAGAAAAAACATTGAATTTCTGTATGGGCTGGTTATAAAAATAAGGGATCAACTCTCACAAGTTAACTACTGGAAAAGTTAAATACTGAATCAGGACATTGGAACAATTTGCTTGGCAGAACACAATATTCCTTGTTTGCATAATGAGCGTTTTTGGGAAAAGCATTTAAAAACAAACTGTCAGTAACAAAAGTCTTACCCTGCCTTTTCTTCAGTTTCAGTGACATCTCCTATATCTGACTACAATGGCCTGCTTATTATATTTTACATATATTTTTAGTGCGTATTTAAATATAAATTATATATATATATATAAAATAACACAAGCATGATCTATAGCTTTAGCAGAAATCAATAGTAGGTCTTTCTTTTATTCTCCTAAACCATAAGCACATGTTTCCTAGATAAATTATTTCTATTAATCTCACAGTATTACTGTGTGGCAGAGAACAGGGAGTAACATCACTTCTGGCACCATCTTCTATGGAATTAAAGGGACAGACTCCCTGCAACCTTCTCTGTCAGACACCCATATACAGACAAGCCACTGTCTCAAGTTCTGAACCACAAGTAGTAGAAAGTTTCTCTCATTTTTGTTTCAGCTTTTACTTGGCAGCAGAAAATTATGTCTGTGAGAAAAAACTGGCCATCCTTAATCATTCTGAAATTAACAGTAGATATATACTCCTGAAAAGACTACATAAAAAGTATAATTATTATTCCACATGCTCATAAAGGGCAGAATCTGCCCCTTACAGGTGTGGCATTCTCACAAGAGCTATAGACTCTTTGGTAACTTTTGCCACAGAAGATTCTGAGAGTGGCTGTATGAGGAACACTTAATATGCAGAAGAAGAACAAAAACACCAATGAAAAATCTTGCACTTGTGAAGAAAAACAGATTTTTCTCTTCTGTCCAAGCAGAAATTACTGCAATTGCTCTCTTTATGCAGCTTCAGCAGAAAAGACTGAGTCAGGATAGACTCACAGAGCTATGGCAACACTTGCACATCCCAGGCAATCACTCTTCTTTGATAGAAAATGACTGTAAACATGCCTGTACATAAGAAAAACATAGATTTCTTTTCTTCCCAGAGTTCCACTGAATAAGACAAATCTGATAACTGAAGTAATTTCCCACTAATTTAGCTACAGTGAGCTTCTGTTAATATGCTATTCTAGATAAGCTGACACAGAGCAATGAGGGCTACAGGTCTCGTGTATAAACATATATGTAGCATATACAAATCCATATCCAGAGATCTATATATTTACTACTTGGATGCTGAGATTCAAATAAAGGACCTGCAATGAGTTCACTCATCACTCAACATAAAACAACAGAGAGAGAGTTCAGTCTTAACTTGCCTCATTTTTCATAACTAGATTGCTATTTAAATTCAGATATCATATACTAACAGCTCCATATTTGTCACCAAAAGGAATGCTAACCTTCAAGGAATCTCATGAAATTTCAGGACTCGGACTGGAGTCATTCTCTTATTTTTAGATCATGTTGAGAAGATAAAAAAATCCCACTATCTTTTATTCTCTTTCACAATGTAACAGGGACAGTTTGAAGATACTGAACATTTCAATTCAAATTTGATACAGAAGACATGGTCATAGAAAACACTCAGCTAATGTAATTTTGACCATAAATGTGTTTAAATCTAAAAAAACCCCCTGCATTCAGTACAACTATCACTTCCTCTCCTGCAACTAACTTGAGCTCTGTATAAACAGTAATAAATATGATGCTACTACACTTACATATTAAAGATTTATGTCCTCCTTCCACACTTTCTATAGAAATTGGCATTCATTTAAGTAAAAAAAGAGAATTACATCCTCAATTGAAAGAGGCAGGAGGGACTTTAAAAACAAATAAGATGGGGGTTTTGCCAAAAGTAAACACATTGTGACAGGGAATTGGTATTAGTAGGTACAGATGGTGAAACAGCAGCAACACTCAATTTCTCTGTAGTAACAGTCTGCAGACTCCCTGATTTTAGGATTTGCTGCCTATATGATATGGCTGAGTATTCCCTACTTGTAATAAGCCTTAATGTAGGTTTGCATATGAAATCTGTTACAACTGATAGATACTTAAAAATAAGTAAGTAAATAAATAAATAAATGGAATTGCACAGAAAACATAAGAATTTTGTAGGAAAAGATTGTTTTGTTCCATTTTCCCCCCTCATGGGCAGTGTAACTCAGCTTTCCATTGTATAATAATGTTCTAGTTTCTCTCTGCCAGTTTGAAACTCTTGTAGTGGTCTGTAATAAACAACATTCTGGCATAGCTTTATTTTCAGTCAAATCCCTCAAGGGAACAAAGTGATTTAACATGAAATGTGTATCCCGTCCTGCTGTTTTCTGTAATCTACTCAGACCAAATGGGAATAAGGAATACTTACTTCGGACAAATTAAAATGAGATGTTTTGGCCAAATTTGAACTCCACTGTAGGTATTTGAAAATGTTATCCATAATCTTACTTTTGTCTCCCAAGTCTGGCCAATAAAAACTTCAAACTTCTCCCATTTACCAGTTTCTGCCTCTAAATCCATTTTAGTTAAACCAGAATATTGTCAACATTGTAACAAAAGCTAAAACTTGAACTAGATGCTGAGTGCTTTCTTAAAACTGTTCTGAGAGAAGCAGTGGGACTGACAATCATATTTATGATCTCAAACTTAAAGAGGACAAAAATAACGCATCTACTTGTTTGTCTCTGAATGGCTGTGACCAGCTGAGCAACACCTTCATGGAAAAGGTTTGTACAGACCCAAAGGGTCTCCCTCTCCAAAAAAATCCACCTGAAAGCATGAAAACCATGCAGGAGGGAAAGGAAAAATTCTTCCAAGGAAATTCTTTAAAATGTTTCATACTGTGAACAAAACACCTAGCACACAGTTTTTAAAGTTCACAGACACAGAAGTAAAAAAAAACAAAACACTTAGGAGTTTCAGACTGTAAGTACCTCTGAACTGGAGTGAGGAACATCCAACAATTCCAAAATGAATTACTTTCACTTTTAAATCTGTATGTTTGATGTCTACTCCCTAGTGTCAAACTTCAATTTTAGTCTTTGGGTACTGTTAGACTCTTGGCTGATAGACTAGAGAGCTTTGTTATTCAATTTATATGCTCTGATCAAACCACTTCTCTGATAATCTAGACAAAATGGTCACACTGTGTCATTTGTTACAGCACAGGATTTTCAAACTTGAAGACTAGATGGAACCTTTACATATCAGATAGCCCTTTTTTACATTTCCTTTTCTTTATCACAATATATATTCTGATTTATGATGATACAGAATTGTGTGAATTAAAAATGATTTACTGGTAATGATTATTTCCATTAAGTCAAACTCAACAGTAAGCAAGGAGGTTGGATAGTAAATTAAAGGGTCAAGTTCTTAGGGAGAGGAAGCATTAAGTGTTCTGTATGATATGTCATCTAATTATATCCTATAGGTGCAATTCCATCCTTCCTTCTTTCTCTCTTCTTCGAAGATCCTATTTCTACATTAAGTACCTGCTAACCCAAAAGAGCAGGCGAAGAACTCATAAACTGATTAAAAAAAAAAAATAACAAAACAAATAAACTACAATTGTACCTGCAACCACTGGAGATTTCCTGTCATCCAGAAGCTGAATAGCAGTGCTGGCTGTCACTACGTTGCTCTTGTTTGCAGTTTCTGCAGGGTAGTAAAAAAAAAAAAAAAAAAAAAAGAGGAAATTGAGCTTTTTCCCCCCACAGTTTGAAATAACAGCCTATAGGGATGCAGTGCTCAGAAAATAAAAGAGTAAATATATTTTTTTTATATATACCCACAGCACATACATGCACTGCTGTTTTAAATTCCCCAGCATCCCAAAAAGAAGCTTAAAACACTGGAATGAGCCATCAGGGTTTGCCTTCTCTGCTGAAGTGGCAGCAAAGGTGACAACTGGTAGGGCTTCCGGGAACATTTGTTCTGTTGGACTTGTGTCACTTAAAATACCAGGCTGTGAGTTCAAATATTAACTGAAAAGTGTCACACCATGTCTTGGGGTTTCACCTGGAGCCCTGGAAAAGATGCAGGCAGGCAAAGGGCCAGTAAAATCACTGCATATTTCAATGCATCTTTCAGATGAACGATTGAGATTAGCTACAGAGCCCACTCAGCACTGACATACTTGGAATCCTTTCAGCATCATATATGGCTCAGAATGTAGAGAATGACAGAATTACAGACCTGTGCTGAATGGGATTGAATAGACAAAGCTCCCAGGTATCTGCTCAGCAGCTCTTCTGTACCAGAGTGGAAAATGGTCAGCGTTAAAAATGTTCTCCTTATCTTCAGCTGTCAGGAAGTCTCTTGAGAAAAAAGAGAGACAGAAAACACTTGTTTGTTGCATGGCACACAATAGTTTCTAGATTTGAAAGACAAGGAAATGCAACCTTTAGGGAAAGGACATGGTTTTGGACAATTTTTCTAATACCATTTGTTCAACAACAGGAATAAATTCAGTCCCTAATTGTTAGTTGTGACACACTTCTGTTGTGAAAGATGGAAAAAGTACTAAAAAATAGTACCTCTAAGTACCACTAAAAACATTTCACTGATGGGTACAATTAAAATGTTTACCTAAAAGGCCTTTTTCTTTCAGCACAAGGTAAGAACTGTGAATTGTACAAGGTGGAAAAGGCACTGGAGATTTTGGTACTCTGTTGCCACTGCAATTCACTCTTAAGTAGTGGAAAAAAAAGGTGATTTTACAGCCTACCTTCCTAATAATAGGTAAGGGGTGGTAGTGGACAACTACATGCTTTATTGCTCAATAATTTCAGGGAATGTTGATAGAGGAAATGTTGTGTCAAGTGACAAGGGCAAGTCTGGTGTCCATGCTACTGTTCTGGATTGCTGCCTGACAGTACCAAATTGCAGTGCTACTGATGTCACCCATCAGGCTACTTGCACTACAACAGCATTTCAGGTCTGACAGGCAACATACAATTTTGTATTCAATAAACTTAGTTTGTCATAAAGATCAAGTGCATATTTCCTTTTACATGCATAATACCTTCCCTAGACTACATCTTCTTCAAGCAAAATAGGAAACCCTTGTACAATGAGATCTGATTGCTCTTTCACCCAGTCCACTTCTGTCACTTGGCTTTATTTCAACACCAAAAATATTTTCCACAATAATGATGCAAAATCTGTGAAAAAGCCTACAGGTATTTGTTGTCAGAGGGGATAGTAAAAGACAATCATTGCCTTTGGGTGTGGCATATTCATCTGCTCTGAAAAATAAAGATGTGAGGCTGGGAATATACATATGTGGAAAGTAAAAGGATGGAGTACAGGTGTAAAATAGTTCATTGTTCCAAATGTTCCAGGTGAATAAAGAATCCAAGGGATCCTATGAAGTCTTTCTATCATGTTCTATGTGAAGAAATAGTAGATGGGCTTCATAAAAATAAACATATTTTTTTCCTTTTTTTCTCATCTGGCTGCCAAGCAGAGCTCTGTTACTTACTGGTTAGTGAGCTGCTCTGGCCCCACAAACAGATTGATACGAGACAGTCCAGTCCGTGTGCCAAGGAAGGCAACTTCCACTCCTTTGTCAGAGTTTCTGAAATAGCACAGAACACAAGCAAAGATAATGCTTTTAGCCAGTAAACTGACAAAGCTGTATTACCAGTCAAAGAACATTTGGTTTATGAATCCAATCCTATCACACTGATTTTACACATTCAGTATGAGTATGGGCTGTACAGCAATATATTTTTTCAATGAACTTTTAAAAATGGGTTCCAATTTAGTAGCATCTAATCAGGATGATCTCCAGAATTGCCCTTCAACCCCAGTATTTCATGCAAACTGCTAAGCTTAACCCCTGTTTGCTCTAATATAGATAGCAACTTGTTACTTAACACCTTAGTACATAATAACATAAATGAATTAAGTAAAAGATATGAACTCTGAAAAGAACCAGTTCATCTCCTCATTATCCCTAGCATGAACTAGATAACAGTTACTTCTGGAAAACAAACAAGTCAACCAAACAAAAATGATTAAATAAATCATTTACCTGTACAAATTTTTCTATATATAATTTCTTCTGAGACAAACTATTAATTCCATCAATAATTTTCATAAATTTTGCACTAAATTTCACAAGTACTCGCAACCCTTGTTAAAAATACTTAGAACTGTAAGTTGTAATTATCATAGAATTTCATTAATTTTATTGTGGAAATTACAACTAATCATCATGATGTACACTGCAAGATAAACACTGAAGACTTAACTCAAAATTGGTGGTATTTTGGATCAAATGGTTGATAGAATGCCTTCATGCATGTCAGAATTTGTTAGACATTCCACCAGTTGACTAACATAACTATTAACAATACAGCCATGACTGATACAGAAGGTTCACACAAAGCTTGCTTACTCTGATTTATTCAATGCTAGACTGGTCCAATAAGCTTCAATTGGTGCACTCACAACTGCATCAAACAGAACTTCCTGGATCAATTCTTTATCACCTATTATAATATATTAAAATCAGTAAATGTATGTGCATATAGAGATTTTTTTAGATGACCAGACAATAGGTTTTCTTACATTATACAATATTTTATCTGTGATAGGCTTTCAAATTTTTTGCACTATGAAGCATTTACTACATAATATTACATGGTATTTCACCACAATGCAGCTTTTCACATATAACTTCACTGCACTAACAACAATTCTAGATGAAAAACCAAACAATGATACTCCACTTCATGTAAGTCATTCATGTATATATTATCTAATGCTCCCATTTGCACGTGACATGAGGTTAAAACAAGTAGGTCTACTAACACATTTCTGCAGGTAGACAGAATATGTACTTATCCACCTGAATTGTTTATTCTTATCCTCCCTAAAATACTCATGAAATATCACACATATTCTTTAGAAACCTGATCCAGGGATTGATTCAGACCAATCCTATTTAACTTATAAAACCAGATGGAGCAATAATTTTGCAAAGTATAGCTACACCATCTGAACAGAAATTTGGATGTTTGCTTCAGGCATGTTGTTTACCATAAAAGTCAGACATTTGTATCATCAATATCTTTATTAATACCCTAGATAAAGCTCAAAATCAAATGAAATTCCAAAGTAACATCAGCCAAGCAATCATGTCTCAAATTATCACGGGTTAAACTAAGTAGCTTTGCATTTCGTAGAAGGTTCAGAACCACCGTTTTTAGCTGGGACAAAGCCTACTATGGGCACGTTTATCAAAATACTTGCATTGCAGCAATGGCTCTTTTCCTGTGAGGTAGCGTTTAATTGCTTCTAACTGAGTCATTTGCCGGTGCTCAGGGTGTAGGTCAGTGTTGCAATAGGACCTGTGAACACATTGTCACAACGTTAAAATGTTGTATGTATAAGAATGATCTCCCTTTGAACATAAAGGATTGGGCTCTGCAAGCACAAACAACAAGAAACCAAGAAGGGCAACAGACACCAGTGTCACGCTTTATTTAAGGCTTACCATTCATCTGCTAAAGATACATCGGGGTGTTCTAAATCATGTAAACCTGTAACAGGAATAATAATGCGGTATTTAGGGAGCAGTCCGGATAACAGATGGTTATTTGCATACACTCCATAACATAAACCCTTCTTGGAAAGTGCATTATTACCACAATGAAATAAATCACAGTAAACTACGTTCAAATACACTTTAGGGTCTAACAAACTTGCAAAAGCCAGCTAAATCAGATGTAAAACTGAAAAGGTAGGAGAAATTTTTGTGCTGATATGTTTAACTCATACAAATTACATAATATATTTAAAGTTTAGAAGAAAAATTGAGCAAAGATAAATACAAAATGGTAACACGCTCCTGTTCATTCTCCCTTGTTCTCTTTGGCCAGTAAAATTCTTTATGCTAAAATACATACTTCTCATTTCATGTGATTTGTTCTCCTTCTCTTTTAAAGAAAAAAAAAGTTGTAATGCCCTCAAAACCTAAGCACACAGCCCATGAACACAAACAGTGATTTATGGGATCATTCAGACTAGTTTTTTTGTGCTAACAGGTCACAAAAATGCTTGTAAATAAGAAATATATCATTAGTTATATAGCACAATAAAAATGTACTTTGGCAATTTCAAAAACTCTTTAAACACTTATCAATAGACAATAAGAAAATAGGGATCACAAGGCAGGGTCTGGGTTCAACCCCCCGGTGTACATAAGAAACAATGACAGAAAACAACAGTGATTAAGGAAAGCAGGGAAGCCAAAACCAGAACTAGAGCTCTAGTCCTTGGGGAGGACAGTGAGGCATCAGTGACAGAGAATCAGTGAAGGTAAGAATGGGAGAGAAGGAACTGTGAGTTATGGTTATGCTAGCACTTCTGGTGGTGCATCTGGGAAGGAATATCAGACAGACTGTGAGATGTGTGGCTGGATTAAAGAACATTGGTGAGAAGTATGTTGGGAACAGTTTGGAGAGCAAGCAGCTCCAAGTCTCCTGCTCTGCTCTCTTTCTATCTAGACTTGCATTTGCTGTTCAAGAGACTCAAACTTCAAAGCATTTCTTTTCATACCTTTCCTGGGTACAGGAACATATTCATGTCACAAAATACAGCTTAGGAACAAAGACCTTAAGAAATTAAGTATCTTGTTTAACATCACTGACAAAAAAAGAAGAATTGGAAATGGAGACTTCAGCATAAAATCTGATCTTCATCTTCAAAAACCTTGTTGCAAAACAACTTTTATCACCACACATAGTGGATTCCTCCACTCATTTAATTGGGGGGTTATCAGAAAGCAAAACCATAAAGAACAAACAGTTCTTTCCCTGGTTACCTCTACTACTACTATAAATATGTAAATCCTTGTAGATAATGCCAAAAGGAATTATCGCTCTGAAAGATTTCACAGTGTATAGTCTGTGACCAAAAATGCCATTGCCATTACAGTGCTCTTAATGGTTACTTCATTCAGAAAACACTACACATAATTAACATTGGGCCTGAGTGATTCTCTGAAGCACTGAGAGAGGACAGAAGATCATCCCATTCAAAGAAGACTCACAAACAGTCTGACTATGCTTAACATAAATGAAGACAAAAATCCTGTGAAGTAAAGGATCTTTAAAGAAAAATTAAAAAAGGAAATAAAAAAATCTAATTCCCTTGTGGAATCTGCAGACAAACATACAAACTTTAGGACTACCAAATCAACAATAAAACTACCGTGTAAGCAACATGAGAAGGTAGGTATCTTACCTTCTTCTACAGTTACGTTCCCTCTGAAGAAATATTTTCCGTGTCCTCTAGAGAGAGCCACACCTAAACTGTGCAGAGAAATAAAGCAGACCTTAAAATCTGTGAGACAAACAATAGCAGACATTCAGAGCTATTTTCATTTCTAACATTTCCAGCTAATGTACTATGATTAACTTTAAAACTGTTCGTTTCCAAACTCTCACAGGTCGTATTGTCCAACTAGTTGTTTCAATGATGCTTCAGTTCTGATGTGGCTGCAACAACTGGCTGTATTTATGTGTGTTTAGAGGTGCAGCAAACCATTATTCTCTGGCAAACTAATAAATGAGCCCCTCTAAACTCACTGCTGTTCACCCAGCATGAGATTTCTTCAGCTGAACCTTAAACATGCCCATGGCCTCACAATGAAGGAGACATTGTTTTGTCATCAGACTAAGCTGTTGAGAAACTACAGAAGTGTGGGAATTGATGGAGCCACTGAGAGGAAAAGAATTTCAAATGTGACAACAGCATCATGACTCCTCTTGGACTAATCTTTCTGTTTCATATTTTTAGCCAGGATAGCTCTTTTGTATTGACTTCAGCTTCATAAATTCTCAGCATCCTCTGTGTTGGTTTGGTTTTCAGTCTACCATTTAAACTATCCAAGTTTAATGAACTGGCTGGGGATCCCATGCTTCGTGTTATTGAACACATACAGAGAATACCTTCTGGCATTCATTCATTCAAGGGGATTTGCCCAGGCTAAGAACCTGCCAGAAAGACTAAAAGTGTGTGGGCTGATCCTTGAAGTACGTGTAGAGGCAACAAACCCAAGAGCACACAAGTTGCAATCAACAGCTCAGTCTGGGAAGGGGCTGAACATTAAACATCTTTGACACTATAGGATAGATTTTAATTAATATTGCCCCTGCTGTCTTCCCAGACCTGTACTATAGCCCATCAAAACTAGATACATACCATGCTGAAAAAACAGGACCTTTTTCCTACTACATTTCTGTCCTTAGCATCATAACTGGCACTGCATGCAAATGTGTGCATCTGTTCACTTAACAGGGCAAGAATGACAGTGCTACAGGGAAAAAAAACAAACCAAGAAAACAAACAAAAAAGCCCCTGCAACAACAAACAACACCACAAAATAAAAACAAAACTACAACCCCACTCAGTATTACAACCCAAGTGTGAATTTCAACAAGAACAAACATATGCATTAGAGGTCAGAGAAATGTGCCTATAGTTTCTCTGTATGGCAATGTAGCTCAAGTTGTGTGAAACAGTTCAATTGAAGAAAATTTCAGTTGAGTATTGTAACTGCCATCCTCCTGCTTTAAGCATAAGGTACAGTTAGTCGTCTTTTATTAACGGATTATTTCTAATTCTAATATGAGCATTTTTAATGTGACTACCTGTCTTTCTTTTCTTTTTTTTTTCCTCCTAAAATGTATGCCAAAATTACTGATGTTCTCAGTTTTAGTTATAGAAATACACTGAAGGTAGCTCAGAGGAGAAAACCACCCAAACCTCAAATTGGAAGTGAAATAATATCTCATTTTACATTACATTCTTGTTGTGGAAAAAAAAATCAAAATGGGGCTCAATATGTAGTTACTTAAATGGATTATAGTATTTATAGCTCTCCAAGTACTTTCAAAGGCCTTTCGTTCAATGCAAACCTCAACTGAATATTTTTTCAATGAAACGTAAGCCATGACAAACACTGGGAGTTTGCCTGTGTGAGCTTGCACAAACTTTCCATCCCTGGAAAAGCTGAAAGGAATGCTGGTAGGCTCCTTTGCCTTGCTATTTTCAGCATTGTCCAGGGATATTTCATTGTCAACTTTTGCTGATGAGCTTTTAATGAGTCCACAAGCTCTGTATAAGCACAAATCCAATGAGTTGGGTGAAACATCCATTTATTATGGTCAGCTCTACCTGAATGGAGTACCCTTGATGTCTGTATAATAGTAGTCATTTGTCATCACCAATACCCGTTTCTAGATTCAGAACAAAAAAGAAGAGGTGGGAGGAAGAAGTTAGTTTGCTATGAGAAATATATAAAAGACCAAGAGGTTAGACACTGATAAAATTACATAAAATGTTTATATTCAGTGAGTGAAAAAAAAAAACATATTTATAGCAACCTTAAAAACTGTTTAAAAATTATTGCTTGATTTATATTTAGTTGGAATAATATTGTAGTCATGGTACCCCTTTGTCCACTGTCTTCTTCACTTCCATGGAGAATTTCCCTGTTTTCCGATTCACCATTGCATTTCGGAGCTGAAATGAAGGAAAGGTGTGTTAATTCCTTTATTTGCATTTCCTGCAGTTCTTTTATCTCTGAGCTCTCCAATACACTCATTGGCCTAAGCAGTACTCAATTTTCTTCATTTCTTCATTTTCAGTAATTCTACTGCACACTGATTTGATTATTGACTGTGTAGGCCAGGATTTCTGCCATACAATTTTAGGCATGTTGCTAAGGCACATATGACAGGAGCTCTCAGCATCCTTCATTATAAAATAGCTTTTTGTGGATCTTAAGTGGCATGACTAGTGCAGTTCTCTTTTCTGCAGTTACTGCATGGGAAGGTAAGGACTAGGTTCCCAGCTGGATTTAGCTGAAGTTAGACCAGGGCTCAGTGTTTAATTACATCAACAACTATACAGATACTAAGAGGAAAACCCCACTTACCCTACACTATTCATTCTGCTTAAGAATCTCCCTCAGGCTGCATCCTAAACTAGACCAGAAATTTCATCCTAACTGCAGAATCAGAAATTAGAACTAGCCCATGAAAACAGAATGACAGCCCATCTGATCAGTAGCCTGTCACAGTGGGAACACACACTGCATGCTCTGCGATTCCCTCGGTCATTCTGTGGTGTCAAGGCACCCCTGGCAAGGTAATAAATTTTAGCTCTGTAATGGAAGCCCGAGGTCAGTCATAGCTTTAAGAATTGGCCTTGACCTCTCTCTCAAAGTCATTCAAGAGACATTTTAAATCCCTTTCAAAAACAAGTTTTAACCAAAAACTCAGAGAAGTTAGGGAAACCAGGAAATAAATTGAAAACATAGTGATTTACCCGCTGCTTTCCAAGTTAAACCTGTTACTTTTTAGATTACCACAACCACTGTTTCTCTGTAACTTATTCTAGCCTCTAGGTGAGCTGCAGGCTCCCAAACCTATGCTGCAAAGTCCCTATCCCTCCACCTCTAAAAACTCTTCCCTCAACACAGCTATTTGCTCCCTAGGAAAGAGAAGTCTTCCTCCCAGAGGACACACAAAGCCTGCTTCTTAAGTGAACATGCCACGATGGTGAAAACATCCCCCATGTCCATAAGCAGTGACCAGCAGTGTCCTTAAGGAGGAGGACGTGCTACCCTGGCTCAGCTGGTCTGAGGGCAGGGTCTCTGGGATGAAACTGAAGATTGCCAAAACATGGGGGGTTTTGAGAAAACCTGAGCATTAGGGTTTTGAATTTACCTATTGATCAGTTTAGGACTTCAGGGAAGAAATAAGAAAGTTGCTTATACCATCCATATGTGGAAACATTTCATCAGAATGCTCTTAGATTTACTTATGGAAGAAGTGAGTTACTTTGCTTGTTGTGGTAAAAGCACCTATAAATCCTTTGCAGCTGTAGTTTTCATTACAATCGGAAAATTCCGCTATGGCTAATCGATTCAATATTCAAAATGCAGAATAATATTGACAAACTGAGCATTTTTATGTCTCTTCTATTGCTTATCTATTTGAACACAATGTTGGACATCATATTCTTGTGAATAAATATCTCCTGTTCCATAATGCCTTGTGCCAGATTGGGCAATTCAGTCAGGTTTTATTGAAAAATTGTGAAGATAGACTTATAAATGCACTCTGCAGGCTTTCTGAGTGAGCATGGAGTAAAAACTGAAGGACTAAACTTGCCAGTGAAGTATCTGGTTTTATTCTCAAGAACAAGTTGAGCATGGCTGACCTATCAAAAACTGCAAACTTTGCAGCTCTTTAAATCTAATTCTAGGGCATCTAGACTTGAATTAACAGTCTTACTCTTCTGTCAGTGAGTGTAAAAGAATAATTTTTAGCTGGAGGCATATATAAAATAAAGCATATATTTTACTGTAGATTTTTTTTTTTTTTAACAATACATAATAGGCAATTCTGGAAATAGTTTCCTATTTTAAGTTTTGCGGTTTTGGACTTGGAGAGCTGGTCTTAATTAACCATCTACTTTCTAACATTTACAGAACAGTTCCATTTATCTTTAACATGGTTTTCATTTTTCTCCTATTGGTGCCTGCAGTTGTCTAAGACCCATTCCTCCCACAAGCCTCAGGCAAGTCATAGATTTACTAAAAGGATCTCCAAACTCTCAGTAGTGTTTAAGATCAAGTCTGTGCATGTGGTTTTTAATAGTTTTCGGTTTTTTTTTTTTCCTCTTTTTTCTTTTTTTTTTTTTTGTCTTCTTGCTGTGATTGCATTTTTTGGCTTTGTAATCTGGTTTCTCAGCTCTTCTGCAGTTTCATCTCCCGCCTCAAATACATAAAATAAGTACTGCCTCAATTGGCTTCAAGCCCCAAAACATTCATTCATGGTCTTTTTTATTTGGAATAAAAAAAAAATATTTCATTCAGCTAGAAATTATACTAAAAAAATTTTAAGTGAGTTAATAAGAAAAAGGTTTCTATCCAGATTGAAACTTCTCCTCTTTGGTACTGCATATTCACAAACCTTGCTGGAAGACACTGTTAACTTAATAAGCTGATGCTAAAATGTCTGTTTCTAATAAAATGCATTAACAGCAAGATAGCAGGGATTGCTAGCCTGGAAAATGAGCTGATATATTTATGACAACACTATTTCATGGTGAAAAAAATTCTAACCTTAGTTCGGCGACCTTTTCCTTATTGGATCACTAGAACAAACCAATTTCTTCCCCTCTTCAGAGTAATAAGCATTATTGCTCCTTCAACTAAATATCTTCCAATCAATTGCTAACAACTCAGTTTCACCGCTGTAGCATGAGATCATTCTATATACTTGGAGAACTACGTAACCATTAAATGAATGTGGTAAAAAGTAAGAAAATGTCTTAATCACCTTCCACAGAAGTGTTTCATGGGAAAAAAATATCCCAGTAGTAGTCTATGTTATTAAAAGCAGCTATATGAATACATCAGTTCTTTCGCTCTGCAGTTGAAAGAACAATGCTTTACTACCCAAGCTTGAAGAAAATCAAGAACATCAAATCAAAGGCCTTGGGTGAAGCAGAGCCACATGTAGCTTGTTTCTATGTTACAATTACAAATTTATTTTTAAGAAGCTTATTTTATAAGTGAAAGGCAAAGAGTAAGATAAAATGTATGTATGTATCTTTCAACAAAATGTGAAATAAAAATTTTGCAGCCTACAGATAAGACAAAATGGAATTTTAGAAATTTGCAGAAAAAGTGACTGAGCTTAGGGGTTTCAACGAAAGGAAATACTGGAGCTACATCTTGACTTTCATGTGTATTCAGACAGAATCTCAATTATAAATAAAACTTAATTTTCAATGTCATAGATGTGGTTCAATATTACAATAACTGAACCACTGAATTTCTACTAACATATGATTAAAAATGAGGGATAAAAATGTCAAAATTAATAGAGGAAGTATTAGAAGAAATAAAGAGGAAAAGAAAGGAAAACAAACCAAAGAGAAATAGCAAGAAGAAAAATCATGAAGGTTTAAAGGCTGTGTATAAGTACAGCAATAACATTTGAAATGACAGAGGAAATTTTAGAAGGTCATTAATAGAGAAACTGGTTGAGTAATCCGTGATCAAAGGTAAGAGAAAAAGGCAGGTATAAAACATGAAGCCAACGAGACTGCCAAGATTGCAGAAGGCTGCTACAGTGTTTGCACATCTAATGGGGAAACCTTAAACAGGGTGTGCAGAAAAAACAGCACAAAGCTACACAAATATCAAAAAAGTTGGTGAGTGCACTCCAACACAAAACTTTACCTAAGGAAGTAAATGGCCTCTGAGGAGAGGCTGAGGACAATCTATCACCTGATGAAACAGACCTTGCTCACAACACAGATGAACTGTTTCACTATTCACAAAGGGGGTGGAGAGAGGGAGGAATGCAAGATATATATTTTGTAAGGGAGAAAGAAACTATAGACTTATGTCAGAACAGGGATCAAGAAATTAGTACATCTGAAGACTGACAAGGCTCCAGGGGCTGTTGTACGTGATCCATCCCAGATTTCGGAAGGACATGACAAAGTAAATATGGGAACCTTCAGTGGATATATTCGAAACCTCTCTGGAAAAGCAGAGGTACGAGGGACTTGAGAGAAGCTAACACAGTACTGATATTTGAGAAGGGATCGAGGAGACATCTATGAAAAATACAGACATGCAGTCGTGACTTTGGCAGTAGGGAACTTATGGGAAAAACTAAATTACAGGACAGAAAGGGGAACACCTGGAAAGTTACGATTTAATTAAGGACAGTCAGCACGGATTCACACAAAACGAATCATGCCTAACAAATCAGATTTATTGAGGAAGTGACAGAAAGGTTAAGCCATGGACATAAGGAAAGCTTTTGATACAGTACTGCAGAAAAGGCTAAGCCTGCAAGGTAAGAAAGAATAAGATAAAGAGTGAAGTACAGAATAGATGGAGCACTGAAAAATGAGGTTAATGGAAAGCATTGTGTGCCTAACAGCTGACAGACACAGAACGCATGCTCCTGC
This sequence comes from Xenops minutus, assembly GCA_035221455.1. Taxonomy (NCBI): domain Eukaryota; kingdom Metazoa; phylum Chordata; class Aves; order Passeriformes; family Furnariidae; genus Xenops; species Xenops minutus. Next base: position 13,626,376 of record JAWWEE010000021.1, read on the forward strand.
AGCTACCCATGTGTCTGAAATTAGGAGCTGGGAGGGAAACAGTGCTCTGCACACAGGCCAAAGGATCCAGTTTTGTTTAGTCATTCGATGTTTTTTGATTTTGTACATTAAGTGAAACAGCTCTCGTTACTTCCATTAAGGAAAGAGGGATCTCACAGAAAGAAGTTAAACTCATTCTTTCATTACTGAGTTTCAGCAGTTGTCTGGGCCAGCCCTAAGGAGACATTCTATTCCTGTGTCTCATGCTATATTTGCTGTCCAGCAAAATTACACAATAGGATGCATGGAGACTGCAAGGGTGATGAGTTTTACCAAAAATACAGAGTCTGTGTTTGTGGTATACGCACATGTAAGGAAGAAACAATACAAACCAGTTGTAAAATTCTGAATGAAGAAAAAGGGTCTATTGTCCTTCCCTTCCTGAGAGCAGTCAGGTGGCCTCTCTAATGACTACTTAAACAGTTTCCAGGTACAGTAGTGGGATGCAACAATGTCTTCTGACAGGGCTTTAAAACACATCACTTACCACATCGTCTCTGTCTTCCCACTCAACCTCAGAAAGATCCACACTACTGTAGTTGGGCTTTCTTCGTTTCTTCCCCTCTTCATACTGGTATTAAAAAAATTAAATAAATAAAAAAAATAAAATTGCTGGATGTATGCTGATTGTGTGCAATACACTTATCAGTAGGTACCTTAATTCATACAAAGTGCACTGTACTGCTGCCTAAGCATTCCCTGTGAACTAAAAACCTGCATCACATGATCATTAGCATGATCTCTTGCCATGATGTAAAGCTTTTCTTGATGGACACACTGGGAAATCAAACTCAGCAGTTGTACCTTTTTCTCCCCATATGGAAAATACATGAGACTTTGGATCCTGCAGTTTATGTTAAAAGTCTCAAACCAGCTCTTTCAGCTGTACGGGAAGTTATATTTACAATAATCTTATCAACAAAATGTTTACCCATTTCACTTTAAACAAGATAAGATGCAAGTCTTGGGAAGTATGGTGTTAACATTTGCTGATACTTCATTTTATCTACAACTTCATGGGGGGAAAAGTAACACACTAATAATGATAGTGTATGGGGGTTTTATCACTACTCATTGTTACACCATAAATCACACATTTAAAATAAACATTGTAGTGACAAATTGATTTGACACTGAGGTGTTTATAAGGTGGGAAATTCTGCCCTCTGCTGAACACTCAAAATCAGCCTACTAGTGTAATCACACAAATCTCTCTCAGGGGAAGAAAGAAATATTTAGGAAGACCTGTGAATAAAGAACCTAACTGATTAAGTGAAATTAGGAGACTATATTTGAAAAAAAAAAATTAATAAATCCGAGGATTACCACATAATGTGAAATCTTGTCTCTTTTCTTTTATGATGTATACAAGTGGAGGAGAAACCACAAGCCTTTCTATAAAGTATGGCAGGAGATGTTCGGATGCTGTGAAAAATCCCCAGATTGTATTTCTGACTCCTCAACAGCAGCATGGCAGAAGGATACAAAATGTACCTGTAGGGCAGTAGGTATAGTTGATTCTCCTCCCTCAGGGCAGAACCAGCTATACCATAAACCAAATCTGACAGTGTTTAATACAAGCAATTCATCACCACAGCCAGTGGTGCAGGGACCCTAATCACATTCTGCAGATTACAGAGACCAAGGGAAAGACTTGCTCTCTGAGCATTAAGAAGGTTATTCCCAGCCTGACCTTTTCCTCTCTGAATTAAAAATTCTCATGTGAATCCCACAGTGGCTTTTGTAGACCACAATACTTGAAAAGGCATAACAAAATCTTCCTGAAAAACAGCAAACTTTTAAAAATATTGACTATGGCATCAAAATCACAGAGATATTTTGAGATACTGGTAGCACTGTAAAGTTTCTTCTAGCACAGGCTTCAGTGAGCCTCCTTAATTTTTGGTCATAACTAGATACTCCAATTATTTCTACAGATCATTCTTTTGGGAAATTCTGTGGGATAAAATGCTGAGTCAGTTCTCATTCTTTTGAATAAAAAAATCCTAGCAACTCTGTTTACGTAAGTCTTAGTCCACAGTGTGAGAATTGATACAGATGCAATTGAAAAGTGCTTTCTTGGGCTTTCCTTGCCCCTCTGCTAAAAATCACCATCCTTGTAACAACAAGGTTGGCTACTTCTGGTCTAATACTGTCCAACAGATGGGTAAAGAGATCTAAAGAACTTCTGCTTTCAGCATATGCTTATACAGTACACTTGGAACTCAAGTAGCTCAGTTCTACAATTAATTTTTGCTACATGACAGCTTTGATAGCCAGAGATATAACTATACACAAATACTGAGGTACAAAGTTTGCAGCTAATATAATTAAATCTCACAAGAATACCACATGAGGGGATAACATCCCCTTCATTTGCAGGGCTTGATTTTTGCAGCTATGTTTTGCAAGCCTTTCATTATGGCTGCAGCTATATCAATATTATCTTTAATCTTTACAGTGAGTAACTATGTCTATTCTCTGTGGCTGCACCAATTAACCAAACAAATCTTTGATCTGATTTAGCCATTCTAGTATAAAAATGGTTACAGTCAGGCTCTGAAACACTGAGAGCTGAGCAGTGTTACATATAAGTTAGCTGGGATCGTTTGAGCAGAGCAAACAGCTCCTGTACTGGTTCCAATGTTTAATTACATCCTCACTCGCAGATGCTGAAGAGCTTCTGGGCTATACTGCATTCTCAGACACATGTGCAAATCCTTACTTAGGACAATAGTAGTTGATCTTGTGTGTCTGACAGCAGAAGCAGGCTTCAAACATAAGGCAAACCATTTGCATCATACTGATTATGGGGTTTGTATTTATTTCAGTCTTAGAGATTCCACACCTTGCACTCAGAGAACAAAAAACAAAAACCAAAAGCGACCAAATGAAGAGCTGGACAAAACATCCAAAGTTCTGCAGAAAAGCCAGAATTGGAGACATACATGTCTTAAAAATTCAGCTCAGAAGAAACAAAGCCAAAACCCCAGTGGTCAAGCAGGAGTTAGGCTTTATAAACATTTGAAGGAACTGAAGGTGCAGTTCTTAAACACATTTAGGACAGGAACTACTAAAATATTGAGATGTCTAACCCTTTATTCAGCAACTACACTTCAGCAGCTACTGTTCAAGTGACTACACGGGAATTCAATAAGTGAAGAATAGATTTATGTTATAGTTCAGAAAAAGACAACAGAGAACACAAAAAACATAAAATTCTTTGCAACAGTACTGTTGAAATGGCCATTCTTCTCCACCTTCTTTCTCATTTTATTGCTTAACTAATTTCTCAGTAAAATTTATTCATGGACCCAGAAGCAATTCCCTAGCTTTTTAAAATGGCATTCACTTATATCTTCTTTTCTGGTAGCAAAGCTAATCTAACCTTTTATCTCTGAGGCTCCTGGGTGAAGTATGAAATACTGATTGAAGGCTGAACCCAAACCCATCTGTAAAATTACTATAAAGCATTGAAACAAATCATTAAGAGACCCATTGGGAAAGATACAAACTGGGAATTCTACCAAATTACTCTGATTTAAGTGCATGAGAAACAGAGCTAGATTTAAAAAGTGTGCTGTTAATCTACTTTGGCTACTATAAAATGTGTGATATTATATAGTAGTTAACCCCTGTGAGGGGGAAAAAAAAAAAGGATGCTGAAAAATTTTAAATATCTGGTCTGCAACAGGAGAATCTTTTGGTCTGCTCAAAACTACATGATTGGTCCTGCTTTTTGCTTTTTTTGTTGGTTTTTTTTAATTATTATTATTTTTGTGTGTGTGTGTGTGTGAAAAGAACACAGGATTTGATTTTGTAATCAGAATGAGCTTTATCTTACTCAGTATCTTTTATTTGAGGCTGAGCCAAACTCTTATAGCACTGGATGATTCAAACAACATGTGACATGTACTGCTTAAGGACTGAATCACATTTTTTCACCACCCCATATACAACCATTTACATGTGCCATTATTAAACGCTTTGCTTTGATTTTTTTTTTTTTAACACAAGCAGTCCCAAACCATCTGCATTGAATATGACCAGCCACGTGTTTATAAAATCAGAGTGTAGCAATCTGATCATGGAGAGAGCAAACTACATCTTAACAGCTGCAAGTCTTGGGTCTAAGATGATTGGAATTTCTCAGACGTGCCCCATATGGATAATGGAGAGATAGGGGAGAGTAAGTTGCTGTGATAGCAGCCTTGGAAGCATCACCAGATTTTAGCAAACTTCCTTAGTGTCATGTGGAATCATCTGAGAGAAAATATAGTAAGAAAGCATATACTAAACAACAACCGAAACCTAGAGAGGTAAAATAACTTCAAGGGATAGCTCTTTTTTGCCAAACTGCTAATGTGCACAAAAGTAAGGAATGATGTACTAAAAAAAACTCCTCCAAATTTAAAACATAGCATCATTCGATAAAGTTTCATATTTTTGAATTAGTACTTCAAAATTTGGTTAATGTATTGATCTCAACAGGATTTGAGAATGATCCCTTTTTTTTGATTGTTTAGGGGAGACAAACTTGAACATATAAATACAGCTTGAATTCTACATAATAAAGTACACAATACGATTGTATGCATAACTGTAACTTGCATTTAGCAATCCTGTAAAGGTATTTTTATCTAAAAAGTTTCAAAGCAAAGCTTGAATGAACAAATACCAGAACAAAAGCATAATTATCTAAAATGGTACACATTTTCATATAGTTTTAAATAAACAGGCAGAGATTGAATACACTGTCATTTTGTTATGACTGAGAAAGAAATCATTTCAATAAACTGATTCAGTCAAAAAAAACCCAAACAAAACAAAAGCCAATCCCCTAAAAAAACCCAAAAACCAAAAAAACAGTAGTGATAAATTTCCTGCCCTGCTTCACCTGTTTATATGACATCACCCACAGTGATGGAGCTTCATTCACCATGCGCTACATGGCTCCAAAACATTCTGCCTGGGGATACATGAGAAGCAGCATCCTGTATCAATCTTAATCACTACTGCTTGGCTCTTAAACTCTATTTCATTTGGAATATTTTTTTCCCGCTCACATGAGCCTGATTTGTCATTTGTGATACTTCTATTTCATGGTTTCCATCCAGTTTGCAACCTCAAATGATCTCTTATTGATCTGCATTTAACCTTGAATGTGTAGAAGACTCATAGGTGTTCAGTGGAAAACCAGTTGTTTTCCATACAGACCTCCTTATTTTAATCTTAAAAAAAGTTGACATCTTGATTCTCTTAGGAAAATAGGAAGAACAATTTCCCCTTCCAAACACAGATTTTCATGACCAGCCTATCATTTAAGATGTTAATCCAGAAGTTTCTGGGTTATGATTGGTAGTAAAACACAGGGGTTTTTTGACTGATTCTTCATGCCAGATGGCAATGAAAAACTGCCACACTATAAAATTTGGAGAAATATTGCAGAGAAAAGCTGACAACAGGAGCCATGTCATTTGTTAGGGAAAAGAGAATAATACAATTTTAAGTTTCCAGGTAGAGAAAAAGTAGGAGCAATTAGATGTGCCATGTACACAGGAGAACCCCCTAGTGAAGCAATAGAAGAAAATATTCTTACACCACATGTATTTAAATTACTCTGTCTACTTACACTCATAACATGTGTTTGCATTTCAAATGGTGCAGTAATATTTAAAATGATAAAACAATATGGAAATATACAGGGTGAGGTAAAAGTTGATACAAAAAAGTGGCTTTAAGTCACACACGTTGAGCCTGGGCAAAGAGCACTTTGGCTGAGCTCATGTTCTCAGGTGGATTGCAGCTGATTAGCAATGCGACATGTATGTGATTTACTCCACTGAAGAAAACAACCCCTCTATTTGGGATTTTATTTGCATTCTCAGGATTTGTCATTTGGGATTATGTAAAACTGGCAGCTGCTTATAATTATTTGAGGTTTGAGTAGAAATAATTAAAAACATCTGCCTTTATCTTAATACTATCAGACTTAAACCCATGAGCTCGGTTATACCTAACTTCAAAGCCGAAAGCAAAGAATAAAAGAAAGCTTCACATATTGCTAACAAATTTTCCGTGATTCATTTATATGTACAACCAGTTATTCAACAGCCTTCAAACCTTTAATTATCTTTTAAATATATGTAATTTTGCAGTTCTAATTAGATAGCAATTTAATGCTCTCACAGGGATTCAGATGGGCTGTCTTTTTTGAAATGTAAACTCCAATAGGAATAATCATTGGCATTCAAGTGATTGAATTCTTCAGTTATTTAAATGAACGTGAGGCATTTACACTGTTCAAATCATTTAAATATTCTGCTGTCAGCTACAGCTGTAGAGTTTTATGGAGTTGCTGAATAAAGCAAGGGTAAGTGTAGGTTATCTTACGTTCCAGGCGGGACTCCCCAGAGAGAAATGAGATTTGCTGCTTATGAAAGGCTAACACTGCTTAAGTGGGGCATTAATGTTTCCCCTGAGACTTGGATTTCTCTGTTTTTCTATATTAGGAGAAACAAATTTTCCCAGAATTTACAACTACAAAAGACTTAATACTGATCCAGCAATCTTCAAACACTCCAGGTCCTGTAGCTTAATACAATATATTATGACAGTCCACACTGTAAGTTTAAAATGGTAACTTACTCAGGTAGCTAAACCACCAGTATATTTTGGTGAGGGCATTGCTATATATACATTGGCTTTGATTTCTTTGTGTAACTTTCTCTTTTAAGACTGATCAAATTAAAGGTATGCATCCTTGTATAGAAAGCAATGTACCAATTGAATTTGTTTGCAGTGATAAGCAGACCATTCACATGTAGCCATTCATAAACCTCCATTACAAGTCTTCCAGAGCTTATACTGAGACTAAGAATATATGCCTCAATCTTCTGAGATAGAAGATTTTGTTTTAAACTTATAAATACTACAAAATCCTTATTAATCAAGAATATTATTAGAGTATTTCATAAATCAGACATTTTTAATCTTAGATTTATTTTAAAAAAGGAAGAATCTGAATAAAAGCTGCAAGTTGATTCAAGAAAATTTGTCTTCAAATGCATATTTTCTTTAATTAGGGAATTCAAGGTCCTTGTACAGGAACTTCGAGGATTCTACCCTAAATCAACCTAGTAATTACTAGAAAAAAAAATACCTCTTCCACTCCCTGAGTAAATATATAACTATGAATCAAAAAAGCCACGGGCTTCATAAAACCTAGTAGCAATCTTGCTTTTATTCATTGAAAGTCACACAAACATTGGGACTGAGAGGCAACACTACAGACCCCTAACACCAGACAAGGTTCACAACCTGTGCCCGTGGCAGACATGGATCCTCCAGTGACATTCTTAATTTCTCTGTGATCTCACTACGCTTACCCAAGAAAGTGCTTTTCCTCTGGCACCAATCCTTAACAGGCTGCTCCGTGACAGTTGCAGTAATGAGTAATCAGCCACGATTAATGCAGTCCTTGTATAGAAGAGTATGTAAAAATTATGTACCACTTGCGTCTTACTCTTCCTTTACACTCAGTAAACTCATTTCTTTGGCAAACCGTAACATCATGACAACATATTTTACATTTTCAAATTTAATGGTGTAACACCTGTTGCACTGCAAGTGTTAAGAGGCTACTGAAAAGCAGGTGATTAAATCTGCCATAATTGCTGCTGAAGAAAACTGTCCTCATGGCTACATCTCAACATGGGTAAGGAGCCTCAGAAACCATGTTACTGCCTTGAAAATCTCAAAATTCATTTTTGAACTCCCAAACATTTTTATTTATATTTTTTTAGCAGTAAATTGGGGTTTTGAACCGGATATAAAATTCAAAATTACACCATACAACTGAAACTACTCTCTCTCAGAGAATAAAACACTACTCTTTAGAAGTACAGACTTTTCGTCAAATTCAGCACGTTGGAGCAATTCTGATGCAGCAAGACTAAAAAAAAATAAATATGTTATTACCATTGGCTATAGTTTCTGGAGTTCCCACTGGGGTACTTTTGCTAGGAAGGGCGACTTCCAAAGGGTGTAATACATAAAAAAGCACAAAGCAGGCTCTTGTGCTACATGATTAAAACAAAAAAAAAAAAAAACAAACAAAAACAACAGCAACAACAAAAATTTATATATATAAAAATAAAAAGAGAGAGAGAGCATCAAAGCAAACAGGCTTAGAAAGGCAGGCGAGGGCTGGCCAAGGGAATTTGCAGGGCTGATGCAGCCGGGCTGTGTGCCGGGCTGTGTCCCCGTGTCCCCGGCGGGGCGGGGGCGCCCCCTCCTGGGCGCGGTCCCGCAGTGCAGCCTGTCCCGGGACACGCAGCCAAGAGCAGCCTCGGGGAGGGTGACAGGCATGGCACACTTCATGGGAAAGGCCCCAAGAGGAGCTTCCAGGGGACTCCTTATGCAAGATTTATTAACTTGTTTGTCAAGACTCATCACCCCAGAAACGTGTTTTAGAGAAGATTAGAACCAAAATGTCCTTTCTGATCCCTCTCTGGGCAGTGAGTGTGAAAGCTCCAGCTGGGCTGGAGGTCTGGGCGCTGCTGCAGCAACACTCACAGCCTCAGTGAGCACCTGCCAAGGATTTGGGCAGCACCTTCCCCTCCTTCCTGCAACCCCTCCCACCAGCTGCCCATGTGCACCAACTGACCATCCTCACCAAAAGCCAAGCTTATGAAAAAATCCCCAGAAAAACAGGAGAAGAAACAAGAGAAGAAATCTCCAAGAAAAGGATTTTTAAATATCCACCCAACAGGCTAATAAGCAGCCAGCTTGATGATTCCGTGTACTGGTCAGGGTTAGATAAAAGACTGGTGCCAGAGGAAGCACTCTGCTGTTTGCTATCCTTCCTCTCTAATGTTTTCCAGAAGACAGTTCCTTAAAAAAGCAGTACCTCAGCTTCAGAACTAACAGATAGGGTTGCTGGGGTTAGGAATTAGAGAGTCCAGTAATATTCTAGTTTTACATCACTGTAGGAAAATATACTAGCAATATAAACTAGTGTGGATCAAGTCAGTAATCAATGAAACTTGAATATAACTGTAAGACACACAACTAATTTTAGATCATATCTTTAGTGAACTATCTAATTCCAGACCTACATGCCTGTTTTCACATACATTGTCACAGATTTCATGAACTGTTCAGTCATTAGTTACAATAGTATCAGGATTTGGCCTGCAGTATTAAACTACGGGCCCAGGCCAGCAATCACTTCACTCTCAAAAACTCCACTGAAGTCAACAGAAGACTCTCATTACCCACTACTGACAGAATCCAGAGGTAAAAATGACTCTTCCAAAAAAATGAGATGAACAGACCATGAATATATCACAATGAGCTCCCCTAGCTGACAGCTTATGGGCTACTGCCCAACTTTTTGATTTTAAAAAGTCTAGTGTATAAGGTAATGAAATAAGTGCCTTCAAGAGGTACACTGGGGTGAGGGATAGTAAGAGCAAATTACCTTCTACCTCATTAAAGCATAACAAGAGAAATAAGGGAGAGAGTAATGAAATTCAAAAATCAAATTCAAAATAAAAACTGTGCATAGAATGGTTACAATATGAAAAATCACCGCTATGAGAAGTCAAGCTGACTGACAAAAATGAATATGCTAGTGTGGGTAACAGAAGTATCCACTCCAATGAGTCTTAATGTTAAAATGGCAGAGCCAAAGGTTTATGAGGTCAAACCTATCCAAAACTCTTAAAAGTTACACTGACTGCTGTGAGATTTTCCACATCCTCTTAGTTTCTGCATCTTCCCCAGGAACAATCATGGAAATGAGATTCTGGACTAGATGTGTCTAGGTATGCTGAATCAATCTCATAAATCCTATACTTACAATCCTCTCAAAACATAATATCTTGTAGAGAGACAAAGCAAATTTTGACTGAGGGGTAAAATGTTTAAGTACTGATTCAATTTTCTACCTTCCTTAGGAGTAAGCTGCTTCTATAGAGGCTGGAAGTTTTTCACTCCCTGATATTTACATGTTTGGGTAACAGAGGTCCTAATTCCCATAAAACAAAAAGATACAAATTCATCATCATGATAAATCATCTGTGGGGAATGTAGAGCATGTTAATTGGACTGGGGTCTGAGCTATCTGTACCTGGATATGCAGCTTTAGTGACTCGTCACTGGAATGGTGAAAAAGCCAATGGGATAATTTGCAAGAGCCATTCCTGAGATTTATGTTGCTTATTGATCAATAATTTGCCAAATTCTGTACAAGCATCGTACTCCTTTTCACAGCTGTGAAAAAAATCTACCATCCAGAATCAAGAGTTATAGAAGAAAAAGGACAATTTGTTTTAAGATTCCTTCCAAGATACTGTAATGTCTGCTTTGCCATTAGATTGTCTGTCCGGTTTACAGTGAAGTTACTCAGAAAATACTTTTCCATTTACCTACTCCATTTTCCCTGTTGCACTTCTCATAAGATCTACTCCAGTTAAAAAATAAAAGTGGAAACAGTAAGTGCAAATACAAATGTTAATTGTGTAATCCTAGTTCAAATCTTAGAAAGACAAATTCTTTCGCTGGACGAAAACATCAGATGTGCTAATGACTTAATAAATCATGCTTTTCAATAATTTTATTTCCATAGTACATTATCCACCCAGTTAATGTTTCTGTTTTCTCCTAAAATATTGTTGAAATCAGACATTACTGTAGGAGAAATACATATGGCAGCCATGTGGATAGAGCAGTGGAACTACTAATACCAAGGCTTTGCTGGGAGCCCATAGTGATGGAAGACTTGTGAGTGCTGTTCCTAAACAATGATGCAATCAGGAATATTCCAGTTCTCAGGGGTGTTAAGTTGATAAACATTTGCCTAACAGGCACTTTATTTTTCTTGCTGTGATTAATGCAAACAAGATGATAAGGGAAACTAAAGGCAAAATTTGCTGCTATTTCTCCTTTGGTACAAAAATCCCCAGTGTTCATATTTTGCTTAAAAATATGCTTTAGTGAAATTTCTACAAATATATTGAATTGACTTTAACACTTTAGCATGACAAATAGGGGTTATTACATTGTGCTAGAGCATTTCGACGTTCCATTTCACTGCAAAATGAACATAATTATAGCAATTTTTGGCTTTGTTATTTTGCAGTAACAGAGGTCTGTATGTTCTGCAGAAGCAACTTGTATATTTATTTTCCTTGGGTTTTTTTCATGCTAACCTTTGTTTGCAGAGGTAAATTTACCAAGAATTATAATGTGTTATAAAGCCATATAATGTAACTGGTCTATTGTATTTAATTTTTTCATGTATATTGCATTATTCACACTAAGAAGAAAAAAATACAACAAATATAGCTAAATAAAATAGATCAATAAATAATATTCTTACCAAAGGCCGAAGTTCTGGATGAGTCAAAATATATCCATTGTTTGTAATTGCAAAAGCATATCCATGAATACCTAACTGTAAATGAGAAATACTAATTAGCAAGTCATAACTCTCATCCACAGAGTATTTTGTTATGACATAGGCAAAGATCCCTGACATTTTGTGAAAATGAGAACCTGACATTGTGATGAATTCAGCATGCAGCACGATTTTAAAATGTCACACTCTGTAGGGCACTTGCTTCTATGTGAGTTACAGTGAATTATATAGGATGCCACAGGCTGTGGCATACACCATAGCATGTGCCAAAGCAAAGACATCCTGGAATTTAGTAAGTTCACCTATTCCCAGGAGTGGCAAGGAACTTACTTGTTCAAGAGCTATTGTTAAAGAACCATTTAAATCAAAGATAACAAATGTACAGTTATAACAGGCAAGCAGTGATCTGTCACAGGTGATATTTACATCTTCCCACCTTATAGGCTGTTAATTCCAGTTCATCTGGAGCCACAGAAAAAGGTGTATTTCTACTAGAGAAACTCCTCTAACTTTACATATTTGTACCAAATGGAACTGCGAGAGATTATTTGAGGGCAATGAAATGCTTTATGAGGTCTAGCAGTACAGGTAATCAAATTGTACTTATTTAAATAACAATAACAGTCTTTTTAACAATATGCCTATTACACAGTTGATTGCATCCACTGAATGCAATAAATGTACCTTCAAATCATTCATTTGGTCATTCAAACATCCCTTCTTAGCATAAACTTGCTGCTAATGTAGAATCTTCCTGCAGCTTCACTGTGTAACTTTTGCACATCTCACTATCCTTTCTCACTTTTTTCTTTTCAATTCTGAAGTAACACACAATCCCATATATTTTTATTTGAGCAACTTAATGCACTGAGCTATTAAGAACAAACAAACAGAATAAAAATTGAACTCAAAACTCTAGAACTGTCTTGTTTTGATATTTACTTTACAATTCTCATTACTAAAAACTATTTTATTTTATTGAGTGGATTCTTAAATGCTTTGCTGAAGTGGGTGCTTAGGAAATTGTCTAACATGAAGCAACGTGAGCAAGGCTGACAAATCAGAATCATTTAGAAGAGGCTAAAAGGAGAGCATGCCTTATCGGCTTCTGTAATTCTCTGGAAGCATAAACCAGAGTATGATATTATGGCGAGGTCACAGGGAAAACAGAGCAGGTTGATTTATAGTGTCTCCGTGTGAATGATTGTATATGGTCAACTTATCTACCAAATAGAAGATTGTTTCATAAATTAGCGGTTTTCCTAAAGCAATAAACTTCAGTGAAAGTAATAGAAGGTGATATGTTCTTGGCATCTCTTCATAAAGGGGGGATAACCAAAATAATAACAGTGGACATATTTTAACTATTATAGAGTGACAAGGGAATAAGCTGTTGGCTAAATATCAGATCTCAAGTATAATTGTCTGCGTTCATAACTGCAGAATGACATCCAAGGAATGGAAGTCAGGTAAGGAAACACATGTGGGTGGTATAATTCACAGGAAAAAATATTTGCTTATTTGAAGCATACCCAGACTCCAAGGGTAGTATTTCATTGTGTTCTGTGCAATATGTGAAATTGCACAGTCTCTGCACTTAAAGTGCTTTGGTTTGAGAGATACTACCACTTATAGCAGTGTTGCCATTTTAAACCTTGAACTCTGTCTCTAAATGACAGATTCAGAAACAAAAAAATCTTTTTCTAACTGCTGTAAAATGCCACATAAAAGTCATGTATTACTAAATCCAACCCCAACTTATTCAAGAGAAACTGCCACTGACATCTGGGGAAGTTTAGTCTAGATAACGACTGCTGAAAATATCTTGTTGCTATTATCCATCTTCTCCGGCATAAAATCCACCTCATCCAAGCTGGGAGAATTCTAGGTCAGCAGAATTCTTTTCCTAACCAATCATTTTATATCCCTGTGTGAATTTTATTTCACGTGTTGCCTCTACAGGAATGGGTCCCAGGGGTGATTATGTTCTTGCAATTGCACACTCTTTGTTTATGGTATGTGAGCTGGAAGTTGTAACTCAAGTGATTTCACTAACCTAACTGTATTGCATGATATTGGTGCCTCCTGTAATAACCCTCACTTGCAGTACCTCCTGCAATATAAAATGTACCTTCAAATAAAAAGTCTAATATTCAGCAAGAGGATCTTATATTACTTCCATAGAAAACTAATTTTTAAAAGATTTCTCCTTTGCTGAATCAGTAACTCTGTTGCAATACCTGTTATTCAGGCTTCCCACTTCTGTATTCAGACTATTTCCAAATCTTACAGATTAATTTTGAATAACATCACTGTGATCTGGCTTTTCCTATCCAGACATGCTCAGCCAAGTTTTTATTTCTGCAGGTAGCACAACACTGTTCTTCCTTTTCATTACAAGTGAAACTTGCTCTCCCCATAGCTCCTCAGAAGGCTGCTCCAAAGATCATTCCCATTGGTCCCAATTTTGAAAAGGAGCAAATTTTGCTCCTTTCTCTTCTACCTTCTACTGCTGCAGCATTTCTGCATACACAAAAGTATAAGTTGCTGTTAACAAACTTCGTTGGTCAGTGCAGTGAGTGTTCCCCGTTCTTTATCCTGGCCAGCAATGTCCCTGTCACTGTGTTCTGGTATCAGTGTGCACCCATCTGCTGCCCCTTCCCATGGGCTGCAATCTCTTTCCAGCTAGAACAGCCTTTCTGTTCTGGGTTTGCATAGCACCTGGCTGAGCAGGATCCAGGTCACAGGAAATTACTCCAATACACCTTAACAACATTATTGCTACTATTTTATGTATTATTTTTATCAAATTCTCATTGAATTTAAATTTTACAGTTACTGCATATTAATCTAGAAAACCATTTGGTAATTGATAATGTATTCAAATAAGAATTAAAATCGATAGGAGTTCTTTTTCCTCCTAACTAGAATTATCTACAAACACTTGTGAGAATATTCAAAGGCACTCACACATCACCTTCCTCCTCCACCCTCTTAGAAATCAGTAAATGAGAGCATGGCAGCCAATCAAGAGGAAAGTATGATATACAAATTTGTGCTTAGTATGGGTGCATGTCAAAAAGTAGCCACTTCAATATCTGGACTCATTAGAAAAGGCTGTCTGCAGTACTATGTCACATGCTTGTTTGTCATGTAAAAAAATTCCCCTAGGAATTTACTGGAAAACAGTAATTTAATTTTCATTTATGAATAAAAGAGCACTATAGTAATACATTTCAGACATAGTGAAATACTAATGTATTGCATCAAATTTAAATGAAAAGTAATTATATCTTTGCATGTGCCTGAAGCTTATTTTGACTGAATTAAACACAGTTCCAAGGACATACAGTGTATCAAATTTAAAAAAATTATGATAATTTTTCAGAATTTTCTAGTAGAGTTGTTTCTGACTTTGGAAAACTAAGTAGAGGGAAATATCTAGCAAATATTGGGGAGAAGAGAAGGAACCACGAGTCTGGCTAGGCAGGAACTTATTTAAGTTCCTGCAATGTGCCATTGGCTTTAATTTCAGAAGACATGGAATTGAGGCAGGAAACTCTACACACAAATAGGAAGCCTAAAGCCAGGTAAAGGATAGGTTTTCATAAAAGTTATGGAATTTTTCAGCCTGAACTTCTGGTTATTTTCCATGGTATTCTGGCTATATTGTGTGACTGATCCACAAAAATGTGAAGATGATTAATGACACATTAACTAATGACACATTAATTTTGTGACTAAAAACTGCACTTGATCTCAGACATTACAGAGCTAAAATTCCTCAGGAAAATGAGTGAAATAATGGAGCTACATCACTATACTAATATCAACATACTAAATAAATTGCTGTATTTTGAGTATTGTACTGAGTATAAATGGCATACCATCATTAATGTATTACCTTGTATTTTGGGATAGTTTTTAAAAGCTCTTTAACTGGAACGTCTGTGCCAACTACTCCCAGAAGAATCCCTTTAGACCTCTGAAAAGAACAATAAAACATGCACTCAGAACCACAGTACCACAGTAACAATAAACATTCTCACCACTTATTTCACCTCACAGCTACACCACAGAATTGAACAGATTACAGGCAAATTATTTAAAAAGTGGGGAAAGCAGACACTGGTTCGACTCAGCTGATTGAACAGTAATTCAATCAATAATATTGCTCCTTTCTGCTTTATCTTCAATAATGTACAGAAGGCATGCAAGCTCTTGATAGCTAGTGCCTCAACAGAAAACTTTCACATGCAAAATAGGTTTTCAATTAAAAATATTGTTGAAAATATTACTCCCTTCTTTCCCAATTTCTCCTGCAAATTTCATAAACAAAAGACAAAGGTGAAGCATTAAGGGGAAACAACACTTAACTTTCTTTAATAACCTCTTAAATTATTAAAGATAGATACATACATAATATACATAAGATTAATTAAATTCTGGGTTATGTAAGTGCAAATAGGAAAAATATATAGATTATTTGCTCTAAAAAAGTAATACAGAAGTAAGAAAACCCTAAGGCCTAATGTCAGCTGAGATTTTCTCATAGACACAGGGTTTCATCATTTTATTATGGTTTCTAGAATATAGCTATTTGGGATTATTTGTCCACATTTTCATGCTAAGAAAGGGATGCTAACTGCAGACAAAATAAGAAGTGAAGAAAAATTTTAGAGTTGGCTAAAATCTTATTAAGTCCCTGAAAGCAAATTCACTGCAGTCACACCATTATCATATGACAGAAATAATCTGAATACTTACAGTCTCATTTTGCTTACTAAATACTGGCATGGCAACAGTTGTCATCAACACCAATCCCTGATCATCAGCAAGCTATATTTGAAAAAGAAACACTATCTCTAAGAACTAAGGAACAATTATAGATATGTGATTGCATTTTAAATTACATTATTTTCATTTTAAAAGAGATAAAGCAATTTATCTAAATGACACTTATGTAGTTAGACTTGCAGCCAGTGCAGCCCAGCCCAGCCCTGGCCCCATCTGAACTGGACCAGCTCTGCCCACCCCACCACCTCACTGACAGGAGAGAAGCCTCATCTTCACTCCTTCTGCAGTCTCCCTTGAGAGAACGGGCTGAAATGTGGGTTGTGGAAGCAGCACATGCGGTAGCAAAGCAGCTGGAGCTCTGTTCTACATCTTTTCCAGCGTCAGCTCTGCCAAAATTGCCTCGGGCTGTTTTCTCGCAACAACCAAGAGGTCATGAGTTGCATGCACTCTGTTCTGGTCCAGGCTGAGATACCATCAGCCAATGCAGCGGCAGAAGGGATGACAGCCAGCAAGGATCCCTGGAGCATCTTTGCTCCGTCTGGTTTCAGTTTGCTGGACAAAGAGGTAGCATGAAGCATTAGCTGATTCTGCACATCAAGTTTCAACATATTTCTTCAATTTAGGGAGAAAACAGATCTTCTGACCTTGGTTCCGTTCAAGAGAAACATGTAGAATGCTTGTCAATGGCCACAGGAGAGTGACAGTGCTCAGAACTATCTCTGTTCCTCTTCATGCCCTCTGGCCAGACTGCACCTGTGCCTAAGGCAGAGACTGACTGCGGTGCCCAGACAAGCACTGCTCTGTGTGCCCTCACCACCTACATGTGAAAGACAGCTCAAGCAGGAGGCTGAGTTACTGTGAAACTCCTTCTGTTCCTAAGGACAGATATTTAAAGTTGAAGGGGCTTATCCAACATTTAAAAATATGACACAGACAGTTATAATCTCAAGTGGAGGTTTCGTAGAACACAAAGTCTGCTTTGCTGCATCTGTGTTCAGTGAAATAGACGCGCACAGCAATAGAGACGGTCTTCCTGAGAAACACTGTAGGGTAGGTGACAGTCATGCCCAACTACAACTGTGATGTTCTCCTACCACTCCTACATCAGTATCACAATTTCTATATTCAGGTAGAATTGCTAAAACTATTTTTTTTTTAAGAATTTTTTGCAATTTTTTTTGTTGTTGTTTACAAGGTTTTGCTTGTAATGAAGTAAGAGCTATCAGCTCCCCACATTTTCAGAAAACAAGTCATATGTTACGATAATTTATGAAGCATGTTTCACAACAACAAATCACAAATCAGACAAACAAAATCCAGATAATTTCTTGACTTTCAGCTCCAAATCTACTTTGGGAGAATTTCAGTTTCCCAAACAAGTATATTTTTTTGAAGCAGGGCTCTATTGTATGGTGAGAAGGAATGTTTGCAGACATCAGACAGAAACAGAAATGTGGTGTAGTGTTAAGAAGGTTTACATCTGATAAGGAACCACTAGGGATAAGAGGTGGAACCAACTTGTGAACATGTTTCCTTTTTCTGTTTGTTTTCCTTGCTAATAAGAAGAGCCATTTCCAGCCCTAATATAATCCTTGACCTATTAGGGAATAGTAAGTTATTAAACAAAAAGAAAAAAAAATAAAAAACAAACTAAAAACTTGGCAAAACACTAGGAGTTCACTTGAAACAAATATGCAGCCACCCCAGTCCAATAATTGACTCTCCTTGGCCAGAGTAGTGCAGTCAGGCACACTGGCATGGTTAGTGTGGAGAGGGTCTTCTGAGGTACCACAGTCAACACTCTCAAACTCATACACACCAGGAAGTGGAAAAGCATTCTGTTGATTATGGGGTGTCATTTTGGAGCACTTAGAGATTTTATATGATTGCCCAGGGTTGTTCTTCTCTGACATCATGTAATTGTCAAGCACCAGGACAGCATTATTTTATGAGTCCACTCACTCTCAAGAGTTTACTAGAAACAATTTAATGGATAGGATGCAGCCAAGGGACTGCCAGTAGAGTTTTAGGGTGTTTGAAATTCTTTAAATAAATCAAAAAACTCACAGTCTGGAGTTCTTTCTAAGAGAACAGCTCATTAACTCACAAAACTAACTGTAGGAGCATGCAAGAGTGATTGGCCTGTAATTATGAGATCTCTACAAGTATCAACCAGAGCTGGCTGCTGCAATCATTCTATATAATTGCAATTGTATAAGCCAGCCTGTTTGATTTTCTGTTTGTTTGGCAGAGGAACAGGTTGTTGGCCACTTCCATAAGTGGACTCAGCAAATAACTGGCTGAGTGATGACTCGTATTTGCACTCTTTTCCTGAGTCACCAACTCAGGCTGCAGCATTTGCTTCACAAATAGTGTTAGATAGTAAAGAATTATCTGCTGGGGAGGAGCACAGCTTTATTCCCTGGGCAATGACATTTTGGTAGGAATACTTTGAAATAGTAGAATGTTAGCCACTGGGTATTTTTGCTAAGACAGTATTTGCTAGTCCATTAAAAAAATTCCAAAGGAAGCCATGATCTAGGTATTTGGCATCGTTGCTTTGTATGTCTGAAAATTTCTTACACATAGCAGAGTTCTAACAGCTCATGTGGGTGTTTGAAAAGTTCAGTGATTCTGAGGAAAAAAACCTCAAACCAGTAATAGCTGCTCTAATCACTGATAAAGCTTCGGCTTGTATTTGTTATATTGAGAGCAAACACATATCACTGATATCCTCAGGACTGGCTAGGATTTTTCCTTTAATTAGCATCAAATACTTAATTAGATGTTAACACAATGAAAAATGTTATATATCACAAAGAGTATATAATGATAAAGCCTCTGAATGACTGTATTAAATCTAACAGTTCAGATTATTGTGTAATTAGTAACACATTATTTCATTACTCAATTATTATACTTTCTTTTTTCCCCAAAAAAGAAAATGTAAGCAATCATTATAATTCCCAAAGTGATCAACTGGACATCGCAAAGTCATAGTCATAGATAAGAAATACGTAAGATATATGTTGCTCCCCTCAGAACAGCCCCCAATAGATCTCCAGAAACAACAAATCAAAAGACTCTCTTAGAGTTAAGACACCCAAAGTTTAGCCTCACATCCAGCACTAGCATCCATCTCCAGGACAAAGACTAAGGCAGGTGCCAGCATTACTCCCGAAACATATATAGAGGAAAGGATACCCAATTCTTTAGGTGTTTCTGCTATGGAAAGAGGAACTGTAGAAGCATCCCTGAAACATTTTCCTTAGGAATGTAAGTCAAGAAGAGTTACAGTAGTTTGTCCCGAATTTCTGACACAGACTCAGTACCATCCATATCCATCCCTGTTAATCTGTTGTTATTCCTGCCTGCACAGATCGTGCAATGATTATAATGAAGCCCAGAACCATAACCTTTTCTATATGCTACTCCTGACCTTTTTTTTAAGTCAATATTGTTTCAATTCAGTTGGCTAAAAAATGGTGGTTTTATATGTTGTCAAAAATACACATTCCCTAATTGTTACTGATGAATAAAAAATTCTTCACTACTTTGCTATAACTCTGCCACCCTCCCAACCCATCCACCTTCTTCCTTTCCCCACTCTGCACAGACTTGCTTCACAAGGGGGCCTCTTCCTTTGTGACTGCTGTCCTTTTATGTGCTCATGGGATAGGCTGAAAGCATCAAGGAATTGGAATTTGTGTATTATTCATTAATTTGTGTTTTATACAGACTAAAGGAATAAGGAATAACTATTTTTTTATCATAGATTCAAATTACAGCATGGGACAATATAGAAACCTGTGTGAGTGTATCAAGTTAAAGAGATGTTTCCGTGATTAGCACACAAAAGTGAAATGCCAAGGAAAACTCTCAAATGGCAAAATAGTTACTTAGAGTTTATAAACGGCTGACTCAGAAATGTCAGAAATCAAAAGTCAGCTTGCTTGTTGAGGAATGTGAGAGAGAAGTTGGGAAAACTAAATTTTAGAGTACAATTCACAAGTAAATGAAAATTTTAATGTGGTTTTCTGAATGGATCACTATATACAATATGAAACTGAGAGATAATAGCACCTCATCAGGAGGAAACAGATCCAAAGGAATGCTAAATCAAACTGTTTATGATTATTTTGTACTTCAGTAGATTCAACTTAACTACTATAATTTTATAAAAATGCTAAAATCACTAGTCATGCACTTCAATGAAATAGCAGCTTTGCAAATTTTCTATTTTCTGTTCCCAGTGACAGTTAATTCAACTCTTCAAAGTATAAGGTAAACGATGCAGGGAATGATAAATGATGCTCCCAAATGGCTGAAAGATGATAGCACCAAGACAAAAGGAGGGCACAGCACTACTTACAGAAGTTAAGGGATAACACAGAAAGAGAGAAAAAGGTTGTCAGGAACTTTTTGGCAACAAATATCATCAAAACATTTCTATACGGAGGAAATATGATTCTATTCATGAGAGAATCATTTTAAAAAGATCTTAAATGTTCCTAAACACAACTAATTGTTTCTGATTTGTGTGCCTAATTTAGTCACTTCTACCTGTTCACAAAAGCTAGGTAGAACAAAACTTCACAGCAGGAGTAGAGCAACAGCTTTTAACTCCTGCTGTGTTTGCTCAGGGAAGCAAGTAAAGCATTCTACTAGGAAACAGAACACCTTTTTAACTATTAAGGAAGAATAGCTTTTGCTCTTCAATGAATAAAAAAAGCTGGTTTTCCTAAGTATTTCAAAGATAAAGGTAATTTTGGAAACCAGATCTGAAAATTGGTACATTTGATAGTTTATTTTACTGCTATTTTCACAGTCCTGTGGGATGGATACCTAAAAACATGCAGAAGAGCAACATAGAGAACAAATAAAATTCCTATGAATTTGTTTTGTTTGTCTGGTAGTTCTTTGTTTCAGATACATTGGCTCTTCCGAGATGTATTTTGTTCAGAAAGCTACATAAACATATGAAATCAGCATCTCTATCGCCTGAAATTATAGTGAGGGGATTTTTTGTTGATTTTTGTTTTGTCTTTGTGTTATTTTCTAGTGTAAGTATAGGGTATATCACAAAGGTCTTTACAAATATCATGGTGTGACAGACATATCCACCTTAAACTCCTCACACTTCATTTCACCTGTGCTCCAATTCAGAATTTGCAATAGTTTGACTTAGAGCAGATAGCACAATATTAACAGATTTAATTGTTACTTAACTGCTGCAGACAGTTGAGAACATACAGGTCTTCAAAATCAATAGCTAATCACCATAGAACATTGACTAAACACTGAAAAGACTGTAGCCAAAGTGTTTCACATATGACATAACACATTTCATCAAGATGATGAACTATTTATAATGGACATAAAATAGTAAAGGTAAACTTGAAATGCCACATTTTTCTTTCAGATCACTCAAAGATTAAAGTGAACATGTTTAGAGAGACATGACTGTTTGAAATGTTTATAGAGAAAACATTTGCAAGATGATACATAGATTCCAACAAAAACACAATACAAGTTCAGACACCATATGGCAAAACACGTACCCCAGTGACCAAGTCATTCACAAAGGCATGCATCAGCTCTGCTGCTTCCCTTCACCTTGCAGAGAGCAAGAGAGGTTCTCTCATTCATAACCTGTCAGGCCATCCTTATTTCTTGCCCAAAGCTATCCAAAGCCCTTGGGGGTCACTTGTGGCTGTTCTCCCTCCCCATCCCATTCCTTCCTTCCTTCCCATCCCTCTCCTCTTTCTCTGCACAAAAGCAGTACACAGTCAATTACACTGTAGTCAGTTATGAATGTGTATCCAAATACGTGTCTTTAGTTCTGCATTAGTTTGCTCAAAGGGTAAACACTCCAAAAACTGGCATTTTTGACCTTCTATGAAAACTGCTTTTTCACTAACCTCAAACTTGAGCAATTTGTACCAGGATATTATTTAATAGCTCAGAATTGTGGCCATCAGAACAGGTGATACAGCACTACAAGACAGTGTGGTAAACAGCCTAACTGGTTGTATCATTCTGCACCAGCACATCCAAGCCTCACTCTCTCTTCTTTCTGCAAACTAAGAGAAGCATTTGCACAAACATTTAGACAAGCAGGTGAACATGAAAAAGCCAAAGCTAGCCAGCCTAGCCACTCTTTTAGTCCTTCTACTATTCCTGAAAGCAGTAAGCAAGATATTTCCTTAAACCATCTATTTCCAGAAGAAAAAGAAAAAAAAAAAACAAAAAAGGCAACAATTTTTAGTACCATGTTCTGCAACTATCAAAACAAGAACAAACTACAGACACAGTCCACTGTCACAAAATAACATATTACCTGCAGATTTGAAATAGAATTTTCCGAGCTCCATGAACAAGAACATTTGAAATATACGTAGCACCATATAAATAACAGCTCCCATCTCATATTTCTTGCTTTTTAAACTAAAAAGTTAGTTAATCATTAGTTTAAGTTCTGAGTTCCTTGGAGGTCCTCACCATTCTTTGAAAGCTATTCATTGAAAATCACTTCACCCATAGCTTTCATTAAAAACCGAACTTTTATCACAATCTATCAATGTTAATAATAGTGATGCTAAACTGATTAAAGGCTGTGACTCCTCTTTGGTAAAGGTGCTTTACCAAGAACAATACAAATGTCTTGGACAAATAAGTATTGCAATTTCCCAGCATATTCCAGTCCTTTGTCCATTTTTTTTTTTTTTTTTTTACCAGAACTACAGATTACCATCTACGTTTTCGAGTTTCTGGAAGCTTTAATTATATTTGTGAAGTACATAAGGATGATACAACAGGCATCAAGCAATTCTTCACCTCTGCCACAATCACTGTGCTATCATGGTGTGCAGTGCTGGCTCTGGTAACATACCATATCGATGCAGAAGTGGTTTAAAGGCAAGAGCACATTGTATGAAAACTATATCACCTATTAGAGAAGTCAAATGTTGAATGTGTTCAGAAGTGTGTTGATAGATAGATACAGTGGGGATCAGTGAAAGGCTACCAGCTCTACCTTGGGTTCTGCAGTCTCTACGATAGACAGAAAATGATGCAGAGATGCTTCACATGGAGTAATAAGGTGGTTTGGTTTTCTTTTAATCCTTACTATTATTTCAAATTGTTGATAAAATAGCCTCCCTGTTGTTTCAAAGATGAAGGCTACTACTCACCTATCATGTTAAAATAGCCCATACATTTGAGGAGCTGCTCTCAGCAGGTTCCTTAGCTGGGCTTGATGTGAGCTGCCCTTCCTGCAGCCCAGTCCAGAGCCCCTTACAGTGAACTGTTTCACTGATCTCGACTGTACCATACTCACACCACCATGGAAACATGAAGGACTGGTGACTGCTTTGAATGACTAAGATTGGATTGAAATATTTTACCTTTTGAGCCTGAGGGAGCTGGAAAACAACAAAACAGAACAAGCAATCATTACATATTAAATGAATTCGAGCAGCTACTTTAGCTGTTGTATTAATAAAATCATAAACAATATAAAACAAGGTATAAAGGAAAGAAACCAGAGGAATTACGAATTGCCAATTGATTTGACTTACTGAGGGCTTTTTTGAGTTTATGATTTGACAGCTTCTCTACTAGGTATCACAAAAGCACCATGCAGTTTGTTAAATACCACGGCACTAAGAGAGGGATTCTCTTCTCATCAGATATGGTATCACACCTGAACTGTGAAGTAGTTCCATCTTCTTGTACACAAATATAATTCAGCATAAAGATAACTTTAGTTTTAAATGAAACTGACATCAAGAGCAGATTATCATATTAAAGTAGAAGGTTGTATTCTCCAGGACAGAGGAGAGAAAAACAAAATGGTAATAGAAAGTTAGTAACTGTTTATGCAAACACATTATAATACATGCATAATATACAATAATGTATGCACAAAACAATACAGTTCTGTGCTGTAAACACAAGTATGAGTATATGTGCATATATGCAAATGAAAGGTAAGTGTTTCTGCATATATGCATATTTATACCACACAGATGTTCTTAGACAAGATTAGCCATACCTGGTTGTATGCACAGTATTTACTGTAAGCAACCACTCACATAGAAAGGCATGGAGAGCAGGCAGTAGACTCCATTACATATAAAATACCTTATTTATCAAGAGTTGAAAGCTGGGTTCTGTTTTCACTTTAGAAAAAAAAGAAAACCCATTGTAGGGGAGGAAATCAGAAAATAAAAGTATTACAGGCCCAATAGAGTTTTCCTTTTTTTCTGAATTCTTCTCCTCTTCATACTTGCAGAGAAAATCACTATCCATAATAATTTAGCCTTGTGCTAAATCCACCTTCTCAAAAAATTTGTTTTTCTGGTACAAATTTTTTCTTTAAAGGCATCAGCTGGACACAGAAACAGGCAGGTGAATCAATGCCAAATGCAAAAAGCCTTCAAGACCTCTAATGAGCTTCTGACTGACCCTTTGTCCTTACTTTGAATTAAAACTAGCAGAAAAAAACAACATCCACACAGTCCTCTGCTAAAAGCTGATACCCACATTAGTACATGTCACAAAACAGAACTGTCACGTGATCTCTAATTCACAAATACTGGGAGCAACCAGTCACACTTTCTGTTTCACAATATAAAGTGTAACACAATTCATGGCAGGGAGGATTGCTGCAAGTAAAATTCTTTCACCCTAAAATTTCAAGGATCCAATAGCAAAATACAAAACACAATCACATTAAAGTATGACCTCTATACGTTTCTTTAAAAGCCTGGGTTTTTGTAATAATTGATTATATTGAACCATATACAAGGGCTGCTGCAGAAAGTACAGATACCTGTGAACTATAAATATATGATCTAACTCCTCTATAACAGATTAGAGCACTTTAAAGCCTCTCTTAAATTTTAACTACTTATTAGTTTTTGACTCTGAGAAGTGAAAGCTTCTTTTTGACATTCAGACAAAAAGAGATTGTTACAATGTGATTTTTTTTTAAATTGGCTGTTGTAACACTGAAACTGATTTTCTTTCTAATACTATTTTTGTTTTATTTTGTTAATGCCAACATTTTCTTAAATACCTGTAAAAATTACAAGCATCCTTTCATTGGTATCTGTGATAAAGACAGGTGCAGTGAAGAATGATGCCCAAATTTCCAACTTTGTAGTAAATCCTGAACTGTACAGTTTGCCCACTGCAAAATGATTATAAGTACTGCAAACTCACATGTGTTCATATGGAGCTAATTTGTATGCTATCTTCTACAGAAGACTATCTCGAGTACAATCCAGGCAGCCAAGCAGCATATGCAATGTCAGGTACAGAAGCTTCATTGCAGAAATTCTCACCTGAAGACACATTCCAACTAAACTGGAGAGCTTATGATGCCATAAAGTGCGGGGAGGTGTGGAGAGGGTGTGCTCTGCATGTGTCTTCCTACTTGAACAAACAAAACCCACCAGAACACAAATGCACACACACCCACCGTGCTCTAGTGGGACCTCAAATTTAAGTTAAATTCTTATACAAATATTAATACTCTTGGTGTAATTTTTACTACTTCTTTTCAGAACTTGAGTTTACTCCTGTTTAAACACATCCCTTCAGATACATATTGTTTGATCAAGTTGCACGCCATGTGAGGGAATCACAGTCAGATGAAACACAAGTGAAAAATTCCTATTAGTAATTACTACAAAAACTAGATGCTACACCCTTTTGCGCAGGAAACTATCCCTATTACTTTCACTCAGATTATTTTCAAGAGCACATTAATAAGCAATTACAAATTAGAAACCTATTTCTAAATTCAGTTTGTCAATCCCTTTTATAGCCTCTTATAGAAGCAGGAATATTTCCTTGCTCTGAAATATTATTAGTCACAACCTTGATTGAGAATAATAAAGGCAGCAGAGAAGACCTACATTCCATTAGGCTTTTTCCTGGGCTTGACACTTTTCACCTAAACTTCAAAATCCAGGTTCTCAGTCTTTCCCTTAAAAAAAAAAAAAACAAACTAAAAATCTGTCTTTGTTCAGTCAGATAAATCTTCATTCCACTGCTGATTTGAAACTTGGCTGTTACCAGATCCTATATGTCAGCAATTCACTTTAATAATTGCTACAAATTCCTTTGAAATAAACTGTGGAGGTTTGTCTGACATTACCCCTTCTGGGAGGCCATAGGAAACAAATAATTTTCCTAACAATAATAGTAATAGTCCTCTGGTCTGGCCCTTTACTGGACAGCCCCAAACCTGCCTGTGTCGTGTCAAACCCAGCGGGTACCTCTGGGGTCTGTGGTTTGCTTTACACGCTGCCAGGAGCCAGTTCTGCAGTAAATGGTGTGATCTTTCCCTGGCCCTTGGGCACTGCAGGGCTTTCTATTCTCCTTATACCCATGATAAACTCTGCACTTTTGGTGGTTTTATTCACCTCCAACCATAACAAAGTACCTCCTCTTCCTATTTATTTTCTAGTAATGTCTCTTCCTCCCTCTGGTGATTGTCTTTAAATCATATATATGAGAGGGCAAAGATCTGCTTTACTTGTTCCCAGTTTACTACCTGGGTGATGCAGTTTTGTTAAAATGACCGTGGCTGGGATGCAGGGAGGAAGCCTGGCCATTTGCTGTCTCAAATCTTCGTATTCTATTTTGTATTTTAAAACATTACTCCTCAGAAACTGCAAGCCCCCTGAGGTTCACAATATGCTTGATGCCAGCAAGACACGTTGAGAATTCCAATTCTAAATTCAGGTCAACTTGGGGTCCTGTCACACAATGTAACACGGAATAAATATCTGCAGGAGGTTTTTCAATACCGTTGTTGCACACAGTGTCATGCTTTCCACATTTACAAAGAATCTTTTATTGTTTTCAGCTCTTCACGGAAATGTGTTTTCTATTATCACAAAAAGAAATATTACAGACACTACTAATGTGGTAAAACAACCCAAGACAGGCAAAGGGATCCAGCATCAAGGATTTTGGATCAGGTACCTGCGAGGCCAACATGAGTGACAAAGTAAGCCACAGAGAGGTCTGAAATGCTGCCTTTGGAAGCAGCAGGCATGTGTTACAGGACCAGGAGCTCTGGGAAGTGCCTCATAAAAGTCTGTCACCTTTCACCCTTAACAAATTAAGTTCACCAAGACTGATTTTGTAATTGATTTCATGATAATTGCAAAAGAAAGAGACATGTATTTTTAAAATATTTCATAGCTCCTTCAACAATTTATTCCAGACACTATGTAGCTGTATGCCCTAGGTTTCCAACCATGACTAGAAATCTGAAAGGAAACCACATTAGAATTTATAGAGTTATTGTTCTGCTGGATCAGAATTCAGCATAATGTTTGTTTGAATAGTAAAAAAAATAAAATCTGCAAGACTAAACTATACTCAACAGTTTATTATATCAGAAAACTATGATTTCTATTACTAAAGAAATAAAAATAACATAAATCATTGTGAAATTGACTTTCCATTTTCTGTTTTTCCAATGATTGCATGAACTTATCAATATAAAAAAAAATACTGCAATGTACCTTTGATAAAATATTGAAAAATAATGAAGTAACTCTTATTTAACCATCACTGACCTCATTTCCACAGTCTATTCTCCTGCCAAGCTTTTAAATGCCATCAGTTGCAGAAAAAGGCTGACAGCCCTATGGACTTGATTGTGCCATAATCAGATACAATAAAAATCAATAAAAATTAGCTACAAACATGTTCTCAAATAATCAACAAGTCTGAATATGGTTTTGATAGTACAGTCATTCCTGTAAATACTTTCTGAGCTGCACTAAATTTAACCTTAATGCATTGCTACATTTGTGATGTTTGCAATGCTCAGACTCATTCAGTACATGTCACACACTTACTCTGAATCTGGCACTGGATGGATGGATTAAAACTTTCACTTTTTAAAAATACACCTTCAGGAAAGATATGAAGGGCTGTGGCAAACATAGAAATGCAAAGCACTTCATACACTGCCAGGCAGGTTTCCACAACTCTTCCCACAAATGGCAAAAACTTGGGAGAGAACAGAAAGAACATTCAAACCCTTAGTTTTTACCAGTAAATGTAAACTTTCTGCTTTAAAATCTACTTACTCACTTGCTATAATATACAGCACTTAAATATGAGTTTGGTGATTTTTTTTTTTTTTTTTTTTTTTTTTTTTTTTTTTTTTTACAATCTATGCACTTACTCCCCCCTTTCTAGAACCATCTACTACAGGCATTACAGATAATTATATGCACACATGGAGGAAGGAATAAAATTCAGCCTCCTACTGGGATGCTCCTAATGTTAAGGTTTCAGTATAAATATTAAAAGAGTGACATTAACCTGCATCTTACTGGGCTGACATCTCTAAAGAAAATGCACTTGAATTTTCAGGGGATTTAACACCAAATCCTTCTTTGTTCACATAATTGTTTTACTGTGCTATCACATATTTTTCAGTAACTACAGCATTTTAGTTAAGGATAGACTGTGCATTGCATGCAAAGTACACCCGTCAGAGGAAATTTAAATGTTGCTATGGTGAAGAGAGTCATAAAATATAAATGAAAAAAACCCCTACAATTCTAGTTCTCTCTTTAAAAAGGATTCCTGAAAATGACAGAGAGGAAAGAAGTTAGCTCTTGTGAAACACGAAGAGAAAACCTGGGAGCTGCAAATTTATCAGGTTGGAATTAAGTAATAATAGAGCACACTAAAAATCACATATACTGAACATCTTTGTAACAAAATTACTCCTCCCTTCAAAGTTTTGTTTTCTAAAATACATTAACTTCTTATTAATGTAAATGACTGAAGAATTTCTAATGTGCCATCTAACAATCTTGTTTGTAAAATGAGAATCATCAACACACACAAACAATCTGAATATACTCAACTTTCAAAAGAGTTAACTAATTCACATCTCTCTTCAGCTGCTCCCTGAACCCTGTATGGAAACCTACAATCTATTTGTGGAGATTACATTGTGTCTGATGTAAAATGGCATCAAATTACATGGTTAGGCTCTTTCTCCTTATATACACTTAATACTTTGTTACCACCTCTAGAAGACAGATAGTGTCATTTTAATTATTCTTAATGCTAATTATTTCTATTTGAGATGTTTAGAAAGGCTGTTAAAAAGGCAATAGATAAAAGTATGAGAATCCTTCCCAGAGAAACAGTTCTAGTAAGTGAAAAGTAACTGCTATGGAGTAAAACAAGAGCTGAAAACAAAAAAAATATCACACTTGTAGTTCAATGAAAAAATGTTAGCAAGGCCTTTATACTGTAAAGATTTGTTCTGAATTAACAGCAGGAGGAAGGAAAGAAGGGAAGGAAGAAAAGAAGAATCAACCTGAAGAGCTAGGTGCACACAGACATATTCATTTATTCATCTATTCTCACATAAATGCCCTTTCAAAATTTGAAAAAAGTGCAAGTTCCTTGACAGTCCTTCTAGGGAGAAACAAATCATTTCTTAATCATAAAACCTCTTAGGATCTTAGACACACATCCTCTTTCTCACACAATAAAATCCACAGTGGCCTCAAAGCCAAACCAAACAAGAGCCTCATGCAATACCTATTAGTCAATGAGAATCCTGCAATGAGTTTAGTGGGGTTTTGATCTTGCACTATATTAAATCTTACTTGCTCTACATATCAAAGTAAGACCAAAATCTAAAGACAATCCCTTTCTGAAGATACATGAAAGTGCATTTGATCTAATGAATGTGTAAAGCAAGACAGAACGTCTTCTAAAAATTAGATTTATTAATTGTGTTTGTGATTCTTTGCATTACTGTGACTGTATTAAATGGGATTATACTTCTAAAACATTTTCAAACATCCAACACTGTCTAAAACAGAATTGCTATAAGAACACATATAGTTGAATTATCCAAAACTACTCTTTTCTCCATCTTTTTTTTCACAGAGGACCTTTTCTTCTGTGTGGCCAGAATCACCGGAGGGTGTAGGAAGGCTATCAGGGCTCCTCTTCCATTCCCTTCCTCTCCCTTTTTGTCACAAACTATCTGTGCATTTTAGGGGTACAAGGTAGAAACCCAAGAGTAATTTCTCCCTTGCTATAGTCAATGTTCACAGGAACGAAGGAATCAACCATGAGGAAAGGTTTTTAAAATCCAGCCTTGAAAATTTTTATTAGGCACAATTCATATCAGACATTTAGTTTAACCTTGTGGATCTTGCATTTAATAAGGAAGAAGATTCTTGCTGCCATTTAGCCTATTGCATGTAAACACCACATGTAAGATCAGAGCAGTTTGGACAGTGATGAAAAAACACCACCAGACAGTAAGTTACTTGATGTTTACTTGTCGATCTTTCTCCTTTATGAAATCAACAAATTTGGGTTTGAAAAAGGAAAGCTTTGGCTGATACCAGGACAAAGCAAGGCACCTGCAAAACTACTGTGAAATGTCTAACACTTAAACAAAGGGGGGAAATAGCAACTAATTAATGGACTTCAGATATAGGGACAAAATCATCACTGAGAAACTCATCAATAGGACTGTACACACAACAAAGCAATCTATCTGCTTTTGATAACTAGAGGACTAAATTGAGATTGTGAGAACATGAATCTGTGATGCAAAAGATTCTAGGAAAATCAATACAAAGAAAAATGGAGCTGGGTTTAGGGGAGAGGAGGTTCTAATTAATGGGATTTATTCTTTTGCTTACTTGCTTAGAAACAAGTCCTTTCAAAAATATTTTGAAATCATCTAGCTGATTCTAAAAGTTTGATGCAAAGACTGGAACCAATACAGGATTCCAAGTGCTGGAACTAATTATCTTTTAAAATTAAAATGTTGAACATTTTTATAGAGGGAATGATCTGCTTAGTTGCCCAACAAATGTGTTCAGAATAATTATTATATTTTTTTCCCCATTTATCACTTCTGAAGGAGCAAAACTCTTGTCCAGATTTTGTATTTAGCTAGTACAAAGCACCTTGAAGGTGATGTAGTAACCAATGGCCCAGAACTGCTGTGTATGGAGCAGTATGCCGGAGGGCATAATGAGAGAGATACCATAGGCTCATAAGATTATTTGAGCTGATAAACATCAGGGGATGCATTTTAACGGAGGAAAGAACAAACAAAAAATGTTAGGACAATTCCATTTGCTGAGAAGAAATCCACAGATATGATAATAGAGCAAGGGCACTAGAAAGCAGCAAGAAAGGCAGCTTATGCATAACAATTAAATGAAAAGCTTCAAAGCCTTCAAAAAGCTTCATTCCCTTTCAAAGAGAATCACCTTTTCTCTTGCTTAACCATTTGCCTTTGTAAGGGCAAAACACTGATAGGTCCATCAAGTCACATTGCAAAAGTTCAGATGAAGCATAAAGAAAAAGAAGGAACAAACTGTGCAAAAATACTCCATAAAAATACTGCATAAAGCCCAGGAATTAAGCTCAGAGAGATATGTCAAAGTGCTGCTCTGCTTTGGGAAGGAAGGAGGTATAACCACTGAAACTAGGAACAAACCTCCATAAAAATTGTGTCCAGGCTTTGTATAAAAATTTGAGAATCAAATGCCCAATGTGCATTTTGGCAATAAATGAGCAATATGTTAAAATACTACACTCTAGTAGCAAGGTGACCATGCTGTGGTTTTCAAATTAGGAACATGTGGGTTCAGGTTCACGCGTGTAGGCAGAGCAACTGATTTGATAATCTAACAGAGACGGACAAGATCAAAAGGCAAGTTTAAATCTCTAACTGCTGGAAACATTATTTTGAGACTATATGATAAAATAGTTGAAAAAAAAATATTAGAAAACACTCCATTGTTTTACACTGTGAAATCTCATAGCTGGATAAAGTCCTAGTCTAACAACACATTCTTCCTTTTTTCAATAAATTTTTTATATCAGTTTGAGGGTAGGTTGGTACCACAGATATGGCTGGTGCTGCCATTATAAATTATAAAATGGCATAATCAATGCTGCATTCTGTTCATTAGCTCTGCTTTGAGGAACAGATTGTAGTTCCAGTTTTACATCAAGATTTTATTGCTACACTTTTGCAAAAAAAAAAAAAAAATAGGGAGCATTTTATGGACTGCTTATACTGCAAGATGAATTCATCGGGTTCTACAGAGATTCACTAGCTGTAGAAAGGCTGCATTTTTCTGGCTTTTTATTTTGAAAGAAGCCTTTTGTTGTTACTCTGCACAGCTTGAAAGTTCAAAGCTTCTAAAGGCCAATTTGACCTGATGGCTAATAGCTAAGGCTCTGATTTGTTGGAAGACCATGAATCTGAGAGCAGTTCTAGCAGATCTAAGTTCATTTCAAATATGCAGCTTCTCATTGTTTAATACATCACGTGTGAAATCCAGTTCAAGGAAAGGTTTTGGCCCGAGGCAAAATTACTCATCACCTTCTACTCTTTTCTCCCTTATTGCAGGTCAAGAGAATTCTACCCCTTCTTCATTTCTTCGCTATAAGAACTCACAGGAAAAGATCTCAAAATTCTTTCACCAATCTCAGAGCTAGAGGTTTTTGTAGACACTAGTTTTTAGACATGCTAGGATATAAAATGGGATAAATCCCATTATCTTGTAGTTGGCTACACAGCAAAAATGTCAAGAACATAAACCCACTGATTATTGCAAAATCAGATTTCGCTGTATCTCCATTTCCTTCAACTAAACTGTAACACAAAAGGCACAAGGTGAAGGAGGCAAGACAAATTAAACCTTTCTTCCCTATAAAGGCAATTTGTTGTTCACTGTAATTTTTAAATTTCTGAGGTTTTAAGGCTTTAATCCATGGAAATATTAGAATGTTCCCTCAGTCAATAGAAGTATAACCCAAGCCCCTTAAACAGATTTTTTTTTTTAAAGCTGACACAATGAATGTGTTTTCTGGTTTATATCAGCGTAACTCCAAGTACAGAAATGAAGATACTACTGATTTACTGGAGGGTAAAATAAAGAAGAATAATAATCAACAAATGTAACCCATATGGAATGCAAACACAGAGCTGACTTAGGTAGTTTACTTTTACTTTTTCTTGACAGTTTTCTGGAATACACCTAACAACATTTAAAACTGAGGCCTCTTATTATCCAGAGGTATTTGGCTGCACCAGAACAACAAAAAAAAAACATTAGAAAGGTCTCTAAGTTGTGTTGGTTTTTGGTATTAGTATACACTTTCTAATATTCTCTTGCACTATTTATGTGCCACTAAAGAAAAAGTAGTGGGAGAAAAAAAGAGAAATCAGAGTATGAAAGTGAAGTCCTTAAATGGAATGGCCCTGTAGGGTCCTTGTGGTAACACTTACAAGAGAGTCCTTAGGGATTTTAATAGTTTATCTACAACTAGGAAATGTAAACTAATATTTAGGGTGACTACATTGTCCTCCCCCAAAAACAGACATCCGGGCAGGCGAAATGGCTCTTAAGAATTCCAGAGAAAATAAGAGTGTTCTAAACTTTCTCCTGCTTGTACTGATGCTGCTGAAGAGCATACATTTTTCAACTGATTAAATCATCTTTCAACTAATTATTAGGAGAAATGCTTGTTTGGAAAGATCTGATCTGACAAAATACAATGGCGTGGACAAAGGTCGAATACCTTGCTGTGAACCAGCAAGAACATCAATAAGAAATATCCTATTATTCCTTGTAGAATAATGTCTATTTCTAAATAATTTCTCTGCAAATTACTAACATCAAAGTACATATTAGTCATAATGGCTGTGATAAACACGAACATTAACGTGTTTATTTGTGTACATGACTGAAGTACACGTGAAATCTCCTGATTATACAAAAAAGGAAAGTTAATAATAAATAATAACTTCCATATCTGCAGAACAACAGACAAAAGAGAAGATTATTTCCTGTTATTCTCTGTTCTTCTTTCCCTTTTTGCACTGAATTCTGCCATGCACAAAGCTCGAACAGCACCAATAATTTAATAAGTCTTTCTTATTATTGCAGAGTTTTACTCCAGCAGTGCAGATAAATTATATTTCATCTTCACTGCCCTCTTTCTTCCAGAAAGTCAAGGAATGACAAATATGAGATCAAAGGATGGGATTAAGTACATTATACTAAATTCATTGCTTCCCTACATTATCATTTACCCTAAAATACCTGCTATGTGAAAACTAAAGAAAAAAACAGACTGGAAAAAGTATTATATTTGACAAAATAGCTACATTTTCTTACAATTAACTCCATTTCACTCAGAATGAAGGCAGTAAAATCAAAGATAGACAAAGAGTTATCAGTTGTGAATGTCTTGAAGAAGTTATTTTCACTCTGAATAGATATGTCCTCTTAAATGTTGGATCCACCATAGCATATATGGATCTAGAAACAAATTTTTTTCTAGTTAGTGACTTGTCACCTTTTGATCTTATTTCTGTGTCACAACAGAACCAGAAAATTCCCTGTGAAACAAGGTGGAAATGAAATGCATTTTCTCTCCCCTTAGTCAAAGGCACTGCATTGTCATTGGCAGATCACAGCTGGAAATGGTCCCAAGCTGCTCTATCTCCAGTGTGCAGGTGTCTGCAAATGAGACCAATAACCTTTTGCCATGAATAGGCCTGTTAATCAAATCCAACAGCAGAGCAATTCTCTGCAATTTGTATATAATAACTGGTGGAAGATCATCCAGCAGGTAAAATCTACTGGCACTTGCAGTTCTATGGATTCTTTGTCAAACACATCCAGTCAGTTTTCACACAAGCTGCAACTTTCAATCATTTATCAGCAGTCCTCACTAACTGGGGAGGTCCCAGTTGACTGCAATATTACACCTGTCCACAGCTAGGGTGGAAAGGCAGGAACTACAGACACCTTGGTGCTGGGGAAGGTCATCTTAAGTGCCATCACACAATGTGTGTAGGACAACCAGGTGATCAGACCCAGCCAGAATGGGTTTAGGAAAGGCAGGTCCTGCTTGACTAAGCTGATCTCCATCTGTGACAAGGTGACCAGTTTAATGGATGAGACAAAGTCTTTGTGATCGTTTCCCATAGCACTCTCCTGGAGAAACTGGCTGCCCGTGGCATGGGTGGGTGAAAAAACTGTCTGGATGGGCCCAGAGAGTGGTGGGGAATGGAATTACACCCAGCTGGTCACTAGTGGTGTTCCCTGGGGCTCAGTGCTGGGGCCAGTCCTGTTTAATGCCTTTTATCAATGGTCTGGAGGAGGAGATCCAGTCATAACAGATGAACAGAGACCAAGGTCAAACTGTAGTTATGCTATTATGTAAAATAATAAAGTACTGGGAAAGAGAAGCAACATATAGCGAAAAGCCCAGATATAATACTCCCCTGAATTCCCTTCTATGGTTTAACCTAATGCTTGTCTTATTTGCACCACACTGGGAACAGAGCTGCTTAAGACTCAGCTTTGCAGTGGCATTACAGCTGCTTGCTGATGTCACAGGAAGAAGATAAAAATAAGTTCTATATAAGAGCCTCCAAGTGCAAAGAACTGCAAAATGCATTTAAAGACATCAACAGCATATCTCAAAGTTTGAGGAAGAACAATTTGCATTCTGCATTTCTCATGTAAATGTATACTAGGAAAAATAATTATAATAGTAATCCTATTCAATGGAAATAAAGTACTGTAATATTTATAGTCTGTGCCAGAGTTATAATGACTGTGGGGCGAGAAGTGAAGTGTCTCAGCATGTTCCACATGTTTTTAACACTGTTTCTAAAGGCTCTGGAGGCTATTAAATTTAATGAACCCATCTGCTATGAAATAGAGGTCCAAACATAATCAGTTTTCTCAGTGCCGTATAATACAGATGGCATTCCATGTTCCACATCCCCAGCAGGAAATTTTATGTTCCTCTTTAAGTGCAGGACTTTTGCTTTTGTTTTTGATGTTTTAAACATCTTTTTGATGTATCACATATATCATTTTATAGTGTAAATAACATATAGAGCAATACACATGAGAAGTGTTAATTTATTAAAATAAGTATTGCTATTTCCTTACAGTTTTTCTAGTGACTTTGACAACTAGCAATTAGCTCCCTGTAGTAATATTCTTTGCTTAATGCAATCATTGAAAATTGTCCTAATACCATAAATTCCAGCATTCATAGAGGAGCAATACAAACATGTAATTTTTCAAATGAAGCCATTTACTTCAAAAGCTGAAGATACACATTCATATGTACATACATGTACATAGGTGGTACCTCTGCCCTTATTTGTATGTATTGTGTTTGCACTGAAAAATGCACTAATCATTCTTATTTAAAGTATCCATATCCCCATTAGGTCATTATGGACTTTATTTTCCTATGCATGCCCCAATTTTCATTTCAGGGATCTCAATCTGTGTGTTTTACTGGGCCATGCTGCACCAAGACTCTTGTGTGTGAACACGTGCTCTGAGCACAAATATAAATAGCACAACATCCCTTGCACTGATTAGCACCCCGCTGCCAGTGTTAGTAAATCAGATGTGCATTTTCCAACATAAAAGAACAACATCCATTGTTATTTTGAGCTGCATCTGAAAGGCAGTGAGAGTGCATTAATTCTATTCAGTTGAGAGGTTCATTCATTTACTGTCTTGAGCACTCATTATGTTTTGACAGTTGACACAGATCTTACTGAATTTGAAACAGTTCATGTGTTTAATGATAATTCATTTATTCTAGATCCAGCAGTAAAACAAACAGATTAGAACTGCTTAGGAGAAAATGAGGGTACTTAATTATGGCAACTGGAAATTTTGGGCCACAAAACTCAAAAGTCATGGCTCAAATGTTTTTTTTTTATTAGACTGACAATGAAGATTAGCATAGACAGGATGCTAAACATTGGCATAAAGCGATGTTGCACCTACCTACAAATGTGAGCATAACCTGTTTTTCCGGTGTGCACAAGGAGCTGCACTGATCAGCATTGTTAATGTCTCAAGCACTGTCCCACATCTCTAAGGCCCCAGTGCAGATACAGCAGACTGTAATTGCTGCAACTTCAAACTGAAATCATGTTCCTACAGAAGCTTTGAAAAAGATGAAATGGTTAGAACTGTTGTACTCTTCCAGGAAAATTAAATGAAATGCTGATAAGAAGGCATTCCCTGGGCTACTTTCTACTTTTCTCCCGTATCAGAGTGTTCAAAAGACCACTGCAGATCTGTAGGAGACAAAGCAGAGCTTGAAGAACCTTATTTCATGAACAAACCTACCTGATGGAAGGCCTGATATCCATGCATGGGATTTTTCTTCCCTAAACTGAATCACTCAAATGTCAAAGCAAGGAAAGAAAATTCTCATGGGAACCTCAGAGGCAGTCAGAGGTGATGACATTCTCTGATAAAGAGTTGTAAATTCTTAGAGATTAAGGGATGCTGGCCACAAAGGGAGGGTTAGAGCATGTAACCAAACACAAAGTGGTGTTGGGAAAAAAGCAACACAGACTTCTAGTTCTTCAAGCATTAAAAAAATAATAATTTTTAAATTACTGTCTGTGTGTAAATTTTTTTTAAGCCAGTTGCTGAATAATGACATTTCCTGACATTCAGTTCTACAGTGATTATCAATATTAACTTACTGTAGATACACATGAACATTCTGAACACTGATGCATTTTCATGCATCCCAGTACTACAATCTAGAAGTCACTTTTTAAGATAGAGGCCCAGGGAACCTTTTACTGTGACAGAGATGCTAATTATGCCCACTTATTAAAATAGCACAATTAACTTGTGCTACTAAAAGTATTTGAAGACTTCTCTGATAATAGAAGCTAGTGGAAATGGGGTACTCTTGTTACTTCATAAAAGGTCTTCTGTGCATTGAACACAGAGAAAATTGTGTGAATGAAGGAAGCATTAAACAGCATTTTTATACCTCACCAGAAAGTCCTGGAATGAAAAAATGCCAGCATAATAGC
This sequence comes from Xenops minutus, assembly GCA_035221455.1. Classification (NCBI taxonomy): domain Eukaryota; kingdom Metazoa; phylum Chordata; class Aves; order Passeriformes; family Furnariidae; genus Xenops; species Xenops minutus. The sequence goes on from JAWWEE010000021.1 coordinate 13,664,577, forward strand.
TTTCAGTCTGTAGGACTTTCTGTTATAAGTCTGCACATTATACACAGGAGCAGGTATACAGCTTCCTTGCCTCTCTGGAACTGGCTCAGAATTCATCCTTAGTTAAAAGGAACTGTATCCCAGAATTTAAATTTCCATACACAAAACATTTGGATTCTGATGTGACAGCTACCTGAGAGGCATGAGCTTCCTATACTTCCTCATGAATTTCTGCAAAGAACCTGAACCAAAGTGTGCCTAGACAGTAGTTGATTTTTTTAGGAATGTAGATTATTTTGGAATTGAAGGTTTTTTGATCATATATGCAGCAATGCAATGGTAATGTTCATCATAAACATTTCAGAAATAGTAAAGGCTTTAGTGGAGCCATATCAATTTACTGTCCCCATAATGGGAAATAAGATTCTTGGGCAGGTTGACTTACTAGCACGGCATCAGTCTCTTGGTTGGGAAATATTTCCAAAAAACATCTCCCTCAAAAAAGAAAAAAAGAAGGAAATGAGGGATATATACATATATATATATAACAGCAACTGTAGAATCAAACTAAAATGGAACTGAACTCCATAATGGAATGTATGTCTGTGAGAGGGTGGGGATAAAGCAAATGAAGAATCTACATATAGCACTTTAACTCTGATCGAAAGCACTCACCATTCATAGGATCATGTCCTGTAATGACTCAGAACACTGTTTTTTCAAATGAGCTCTCAAATTCTGAAGCACTAGACAATCACCTCAAAATATTCAATGAAATAATAATTTGCTCTTTTTATGCAAAGAAATCCCTCAGTTGGAAACTGAACAGAGCCAACATGGTAATGTGTGCCTGAATCTGCTCACAGCTTGAAGCTAATAACCTGAAGGAGATGAACCCAACGGTACATTAGATCCAGAGAATATATTCAGGTACACTTATTAGAAACAAATTTCACCAGGAAGAGTCAACAAAGGTCCAAGTAGGTCAAATTGTACACCCCAATAAACAAATTCTCAATCACAAGCTTTTAAACAGTGGGAACACAGAAGCCAGACCAGTCTTTGTTTTATTTCCTGCAGCAAAAAAAGTAATGTTTCTTCACATTCCAGATGTGACTACAAGAACGAGTTAAAGGTTTCTGTGCTCTATAGGTGATTACCCACAATCCCAAGAGACTACCTTTATGTGTTACTTCCCTTGAGTATTCTGATGCCCAGGCAATTTTCCTTTTTCCCCAAAAATATTCATTTGTATTGACTTGCTCTAGATGCACGTATGTTTAAAAGAAGTCATTGACTACTTTAGAACTCTTCCTTCCCTGAAATACTCTTATACTTTTAGTATTGCTTTCTACTCACCTTTAAAAGATTCCAATTAGAAATCTCTTTTTTTAACCACCCATTAGGTAATTTTACTTTCTGAACTGTTACATATGAGTAGGCCTTGGTGATGTTGAGGATCCAGATGTGACCCATTTTTGGGGTAGAAAAGTTACATTGAGACTGGTGTGTTGCAGTGCTGTCCAGACCTCCCTATCCAGGGCCCACCCCGCAGGTATCCCATGTGCAGCCTTTGGAGCTATCCCTTATGGCACCTCTGGGCTGTACAGCTGAACAGGAACAGGTAGCAAGAGGACCTCTTCTCCTGTAAGACTACACAATGAAGAATCTTCTGCCTGGCCCCTCACTCTTGACAGCCCAAGCACCCTTTCTCATAGAATTCCGTATATCCAACAAAGCTCATTCACTTCTAGTGTGTATCAAACTGCTGAGTAGAGAAGTACAAATGGAAAAGAGATCAAGCCCAAGGCAAGGTGTGTAATTTGGGATCAGAGGACTCTGAATTAGAAGACTGGACACTGGTTGGAATATATCACATGCTTCAGTCCCAACATTTTAGCCTAAAGGTATTGAGAGCACTAGATTATTATAGGACTAGCACTTCCAGCTACTGTAAAGCTGACTTTAGAATTAGTCCAAGGTAAGTCTAAAGACTGTTTCCCAAGTGAATGCCTAAACCAAGTACAATCCGTCCAGTTCTCCATAGATTTAAATTCAAATTATTTCAGAAATCTGTTGTTTCTCTGATTGTCAGTGACAGTATTGAGATTGTATCTCTCCTTTGTCAAAAGTTCTGTTTTTAAAAGAAATGAAGCTTTACCAAATGACAATAATGTTTCCAACATGAAATCCTGGGTTTAAGGGGAAAAACCACAAAGCATTTTCTGATGAAGGGTAGCTAAAAATGACTGTAGGGGCTGACTGGTTACCTCTTCATAAAGACAGGGAACACAAGGGAGAGAACAAAGTCTGGGGGCAGAAAAAGGGAAGCCAGTTCAGTTGCCTGTAAAACAAGGAGTTTGTTTTATAATCCCATCAGCTCTCAGCAGTGGGACCCTGGCAGTGTCAAAAGCACCACAGCCCTGACGTGCACACAGGTCACTCCATTTGTTGCACACAAGACCTTGCCAGAGATTTTCACTTCTGTAAATGCTGTACTTTTTTCTAACAGTATGTGAAGCCACCCAAGAGTGTCTAAGCCAGGATGGAAAGGCAGCTGTAGGAATATTTTGCAGACATCCTCCTACAGGAAAGGTGAACAGAGACAGGAATTACATGTTTTAGTAGCAAAATCCTCCTGGGAATATTCCTAAGTGGTATCAAACACTTAAGTGACCTAACTTCTGGCTTTCACAGATGACTTTGTCCTGGACAAATTTTGGATGAGAATGGTCTGGGGGAACACGGGAAATGTTTTGTATCCTAAGACTATTCCTGTCCAGTCTCCTTCTGTCTGGATCCTAGTATGTTCCAGCCCAATGCTGCTTGCTCAGAAACAGCCCAGCTGGCCAATTAGCTGTGATACTTGATGAGAAGGAAACAGGGAAATATATTCCATGCTGTTAGGGCACAGTGACACTGATTATAGCCATGGATACACAGCCCTAAGAGTCCAGCCATGGCTGTTCAGACACAGTGGGGTGATAAGAACATTTAAGCTACCTGGAAATGCACTAATATTTCTAACCCAGAAAGAACCAAGAAGCAGCCATGGAAGAGCAGAGACAGAAACTGGCTGTGAAAATCAACAAGTTCTGGGACAGAGAGGATTATTTAAATGGCACTTCTAAGGCCAAGAGACTAGAGATGGCCAAGAAACCTGCCTCTGAGAACAGCTGAGGTAGAAGGACATCTCATTTGTTACAAGGTTTCCTTCATTGCTATTTCCAGAGTTTTGTGTGTGACTAACCTAATTTATGAGGTTCCTTGATCTAAGACGATTTGTTTTTTATTTGAGGGAAAAATGATGAAGGAGGGAGGAGTAAGATAGTTTGCAACTAAGCAGATTATGGTATTTTATTTTTAAATCTTTTCTTATAGCATCCAATCCATTAGTGTCCTGAATGGAATTTTCTGAAAATTAAAACATGTGTGCGCATGTGAGTATGTATATGAGTGTGTGTGTGTGCTTGTAGTAACATTAATTTAGTCAAGAGAGTAAGAAAACAAAAGAAGATGAAGAGAATAACCTGGAAGTATTTTGACTGCAGCAAAAGGCCTTTTGTATGGATTTAAGCCATTCCATTATTCAAGACTGTAGCAGCTCCATTGTCTTTTATTTTCCTATTTTCTCAGGAAATATTCCCTCTCTATACTCCCTCTAGTGTTCTTAAGTTCACTTGCATTTATTCACCCCTGCTGTATTCACTTAGTATTTCACACAACATTAAGTTGTTAATTTTCCTTAGCCTTTCCATAACCTACAGGAGACTCACTTCAGTTAGACTAACTTCTATGAGTATTTTTCTCCCTACAATGATGGAAGAAATACAGATAAAAGACAGAAGACACAGTAAAGTGTATAATTGATTCTGAAACAGCATTTCTACTCTGTTGGTAGCTAAAGGGGAGGACTTGATGTTGAGAAATGAGGAAGATTTTGTTTGCAATGTTTCCAATGCTTGATTCACAGGCAAGGGACAAGGGGAGAGTTGCATTAAGACATCACTTTCATGAGCCTCTTCCTGGTACTTTCTCTAACAAATACACAAACTCCCTTCAACATACACACACCCCGATTACTTCAAGTGTTTTAAAAAAAAGTGAATGAGAACAAGATTCTCTTGGTCATCTCCCCATTTAATGGGATTCCCTGAAGGCACAATAACAACCCACAGTTTCTGTTCATCTCATGTTTCAATAAAAGAAAGAGAACAAAGGGGAGACTGGATTAATATGTTATTAAAAAAAAGGGAAAGAGAGATAAGTTAATTCCCTCTAAAACAATTAACTTTTTGTTTCTCCTTTATAACTGCAGTTTTACTATTTATGTTACATTACCCATGGCCACAACTGAAGAACAGAAAAGGCCTAAACAATTGTAAAAACGAAGTTAAAGCTCTATTCTCAGGGTGGAAGTTTATTTCCTGCAATAGTTTTGTCTTGATTTAAAACTGAACCTTCTAGAAACATCACAGACTTCAAACAAACAAAAAAGGGAAATATCAAAGTGAAGCTGATGAGATTCTCCCACCTTGCCACATCTTCAAAAAAGTAAAAATTTAAAACAGAAAGAAACAAGTGCACCACTTATCATCTGTGATCTTCTATTCATTATATTGAATAATTGGCATTACTTGTACTAAATGATGGACATTCACTATAAGCTCTTGTTCTATGGGTAATATACAAACCAAAATATTTTAATTGGGACAAAGGAAACATAATAAGAAAAAGAAAATAGATAAAAATCTATTTCAGACCAACCAACGAAAATAAAAAACCTTTACCTGCAAATCTGATGATTTACCACAAAAAGCTACAAAAGTATCTCAGAGAGCTCAGTCACTGCATAACAAAAAGTTGTGCTTCAACTCTAATGTTTCTCAAGGATGTCAAGTTAAAATTGGACTTTTATGGCAATTATTTTAGAATATCATCCATTCAATTCACTTTAAAAAGCAGAATCTTCTCAATATTCTTCCCCAAGATGTCACAGTTGATTACTAGATGCTGACCCACCTTTCTACACTGGAAACATTGCTTCTTGTCAGTTTACAGGTTTATACCAACACATTCATTGACATGTTTTAAAACAGAGAAAAAAAATGGTTACTCAATATTATTAGTTTCTGTAGAATGTCCGTTTTTTATGCCAGTTTGGAGGCAATAAATTTTAAAATCATTCTGTAACTCATGTTTGTTTCATTATTTTCTATGTAACTACAATGTTATAAGTATCTGCTAAAGTTCAGTAATTTTGAATTATTTGCTTGTAGCATAAAGAGACAAAGTCCTGATTCTTACTCTGAGTTAGCACATTCCAGCAAGAGAAATCAGATGCATAATGATTCTACCACAATATTTTTGTTGCTAATTCCTCATTATTTGCATAAGCCTTCATTAAAAGCTTTACCATGCAGACTTACAGTGCTGTCAATGTATGCTTCAGTCCATACTACATCATGCTCCTGGTCAATCACCTTTGGCCGGCTGAGAACATGGAGATATTCCATAACATTCTCTTGCACATCAGCTAAGGTAGAGATCTGCGTAAAAAACCCTGCGAAAACACACAATTCCAAGCTTTAAACCAGAGAGAACAAACTTAGGAAGATTGCAACAAGGAGTATGATGTCTGTCATGTTAGCAACTTGTTTATTACCAAAGAAGAAATGCAAAAAAAAAAAAAAAAAAAAAAAAAAAGGTACGTTTCATGAGAAGCACCCTCAAAAAAGAATAAAGAATTAGTGAAAGCAAGTCTGTGAAACCTTTGTGCAGTCCTCAAAGACAGGGTTTCTGACATTGCTATGAATCACTGCACTGTCTGTACTAAACTTTTACTTCCAGAATACTTTTGTTGTTTAATAGTTTGTGGGTTTTAATGCTGCATACTTTAAAATGTAGAACTGGTATTATCTTTGTCATCCAGTTTGTCCAGTTTCAAGAAACATGATGGACTGGAACTACAGTAACACAGCAGTAGTTTCACATACTCTAAGACACTCATCCATACAGAATACGACTGAAAAAAAACCCAACATGTTATTTACAAATATGGCAGGTCACAAAATGTAGATTGGAACTAGAATTGCTTGGTTTAGTGATCACAGCTTGGTTAATCCTTTAAGACATCTCCTACGACCTGACAGCACTGAGAACAGCAGAGGCCTCAGCTATTTGAGCTGTCACCACTTCCTTTTCAGTGCTCAGGTGTCAAGTATCTTTATACATCACAAACTTGGCATCTGGAGCCCACATCATGCAAAGGTGATGAAGGACTGACAAATTTCAAGGCTACAGTTTCATCAGGCCTTATTTAAATGCATCACTTCCCTTCATGTACTTTCCGTTAATGAATAAAGATCAATATGAAAGAGGCCTCACTACAATTTTAATCATTTGACAAGATCACAGCTTCTGTGGACCTGGAATATTAAGCTTTACTAAGTTAAGCTCCATCAGAAAACATGACAGCTGCAAAGAAATTTGGAGCTGTGTTTTTGTAGCCAGGGCCAAATTTGGCAAGATTATAAGGGTGCCCCATAGTCCGAATGCTAGAACTCTATGTACACTCTTTATACTTAGACTTTTTGACAATCCTATGTTTATAACTATCTGTAGAAGATGACAAACTCACAAGAATTAGCTTCCTACACTGCTAAATTTCTCTCTCTTATCTAGAGATCAGAGGTACCTCATGGAATTAAAAGCCTCACTGTTCCTATACTGAGGTTTAATCATCAGTGAGACTTGCTCTGAAGTTCTTGAGTGCAGCTGCTAAGGCCACGTAAGCAATACCAGCAAACTCAGGCTTACATTTTTGCATTCTAACACCTGCTCCTCAGCCCCCTGGTGTGTGAATTATGCCACCTCAGAGCCCCATATAGTCAGCACTACCTTTTTTTCCTCCCCAGCGGGAAAAAACGTATGAAGGAAATGGGTAAGATTTGGTAACAACAAGCATGAGATATATATAATAATGTGGTAAAAGACAGACACTTATGCTCTGCATGTGGGCTGCCTTTCCACATTACACACTCCTGGCAGTGTTTTTTGGATGCCTTCCTTTTCCCTAAAATGCCCACCATTAGACTCAAAACTTTTCAAAATGCCTCCATTTGATCTTCATGTGGAGTGCAGCACTTGTCATTTTTTGGGCACTGTGCAAAATATATGCAAACTATCAGAATTTAAAAAATCCTCTTTGTGCGAGGACTAAGGAGAGAATTCATTGTTTCACTGCAGCTGTAAGACTCTCGTGGAGCTCTCCCCCCACCTCCGAGGCCTCTGGAGCAGGTGAACAGGCTTGGGGACTGGCTGCCTGCCACCCCCCAGAGCCCCCAGTGCAGGAGCCACTGGGGTCATGCTAATAATGGGGATGGATGTGGCTGGGGCTTCCTGCACGTAACTCTCCTCTGCTAATACAATAGTCTATAAACTGCTCCAGCTGGGGCACAACCTGCCTCGGGGCTGATCTGTCCTCTGCTGGAGCTGGAGCCCCTCTCAGCCTCTCCAATATGTGAAACATTTTTCTCTGCATTGCTTTCTCAGCCTCTGCTCCTTTGTACTGATGAATCCAGTCCTTTGTCCATTATAGAACATGGTGGTGATCCATAACAAAATATTTTCAAAAATCCAAATAAGTAAAACAAGGCCTGTCAAATTACTAATGAAACAGTGAATTTTACTGAAACAAAAAAAAATAAAATATAATCCCAGCTGTTTTATTAGCAAGTAATGCATTAACTCCCATCTTTATCTTTACAGTTTTCTGCTGGAAGTGACTGCTGAGGGAAAGGTAGTGCCTGCTTACTTCTAAGTTCTAGATGTTACTGTAGCATCTGGCACATTCACTCTAAGCACTAGGAAATTTTCACCTTTGTTCAGTTCAGAATCTTAGTAAATATTGGTTTCCTTTATGTGCACTTGCTTATGATACAGAAGAGTAAACCACTGCAAATTTCACAAAAGGCTCTAGAGGGATTTGGGGGATCTTGAATGTTTTAATGTATTTAAAATGGTTTGGTGTTTTGCTTCATTAAGCAAACTCCCTCTAGATATGCCCTACTTATGCAGAAAAATGAAACAGAAAAACATGCTTGGCGTTTTCTAAGGTTTCACCCTCAGAACCTAGAAGCTAAAGAAGTTTTGGAAGGTGGTATGCATTTCCCCTGTGACCCATTTTGAAGCAAAGGACTGCTGTCCACAGTCCAGTCAGCTGGAAACCCTGCAAACAGCCCTCATCTATGTTGTGCTTCCAAGGGGAAAATCACTGCAAGGAAAATTGATTTTAGGGTCATTGACCCTCAGTGCCAACAACATACTTTGGCCCACCCATGCAAGGAGTAAACTGCAGTCCAGACATTCAGCCAATCTTTACTACACTCCTCATCTGTTGTGCTTTAACCCTTCATTTCACTAAAATGAAATGGACAAGTTGTAGCTGAAAACTGTAAGAAAGAGATATAAATTCATACTGTATGACATAGTGACTTATGCTGTTTCCAATTGTGAGTTTCAAAGCAAAAAAAAAATAATTACCGATTAGAGGTAGACGATTTTTGCATTATAAGCTATCAGAGAGCAGGTATTGTAACTATTAAAACTGAGAGGGAAATAAATTTATAGAAGTAACAGTCATTAAGTTGTTTAGTTGATTCATATGAGTAAGACTCTGACTCAAAGCAACATGGCTGTGAAAAGAACAAAGTAGTCCTGAAGAATGACAAAGGTGACCACTTTTCCCCCTCTGGGAACAAGGAAGACGTGGACCAGATGATCTGCTAAGCCAGTCTCCATTGCCTGGTCCTAATTTCTGGCTTGCTGTACTTAGATCTTTATGAATTTGTGGAGCTGAGCTAAAAAGTTAAAAGATTTTGTTGATTAAATTGTCTTCAAAAAAGATGCTTCAAAGGATTCTTATACTATTATTTAAACTAAATTATGGTGTAATATTAGCTGATTAAGACAAGACTTCAAACTGAGTAATTTCCATCAGCTGGACATAACAGTAGTTAAAGAAATAATGACTAAATGGATAGCACCTGACGCAATTCATCATAATGTAATGTGGCACAATGGGAACAAAAAGAATTCTTTTTTTTTTTTTTTCACAAGAGGAAAGAAAGAGGAAAACCTGAAGATTAATTAGGGTTTTGCTTTTTTTTTTCCCCTCCCTCGATCAGTTTACTTATGTTAGTCAGTCCTTTTTACTGTAGCATCTCAGCATCTTAAATGTTTTAATGCTCTTTCCTTAAAGGATAAAACCCAGTTTTTTTCAATTACACTGTCAGTTCCTCAAGGGACAGGATGTCTGGTGTTTTACATACCATGCCTAACACAACAGGACTTGTACCCAATGTTCTAAGAAACAAAACTAACTCTTAGTAATAACAGCTTTAATAGAACAAATGCTTTGAAATTAGTTTTAATTTTGTTCTCTGAACAAAAACTTAAGAAGACATCATATAAAAGCTTCATGCATATTTTAAGAAAAAGACCCAAACATTTCAAATTGGGTTCTTTTCGCTCTTTAAATTGTATGTTACAAGATAATTAAGTATTTCCATTTTTTTTGTAGAAAAACCAACCCATCCTCTCTGACTAGTTATCAGTGACATCATATCTGTAGAAAGGTCAGATATGCAGGAAGGCTCAGGAACAGGGCTTTGAAAACAAGGCTTTCACAGATGAAGGAGAACTAACCTTTGTTAGCACAGGCCATCCACTTCAGGTTATCAGCAAAGGCTGCTTCTCTTCCAATCAGATAGGTAAAAATACGAACCTGAAAATACAGTGCAAAAGGTAAGGCAAATAATACTGCATTTAAAGCATGTCCAGTAGAACTTTAGATACAGATGTGTCATTTGTATGGATAGACCCTTTCTGAGAAAGTATTGCTGGTTAAGCAGCGTAATACATAAAAAAGAATCTCTACCACAAATGCCTTCATGACAAAAATGTGGCTTTTGTTCTATATAACAGAATGGCTGATCTTTTTAAATGTGTTTAATATCTGACATTTAACTAAAGTTATGCTTTATATGTAATTGACAGTAAACTAAAACCTTTGGGATACAAAGCAAAACTGCACATGTCAGACAAATCTGTTGTGCACTTAATTAATTCAGAGACTCACTATGAAGTGGGGAACAGGCACTTATTTAGCAAATAATGCTGTAGATAAAGGATCTGAAACACCAGGCAAACAAATTCCCCTCAGTTTTCAAGGTTCCTATGACACAGTATCATTGTCAACTTAGAGACAGGTACCCACAGGTAGCACTTTAGTTTCATTTAATTCTCTTGCAAATAAAAAATAATAAAATAATTAAATTTTTATTCATATTTTTCCTCATTCACAATAGATATTTTTAGAATAAACCAACTTTATACTAAGTTCTCATAGTTCTTCTTTTCCACAGAAGTAGTTTTAAAATATTTTGAAAGTTTCCATCTTCTCTTACTGCCCTTTTGTCCATTTCCTTAATGGTCACATCCTGTTTCTAGGCATACATGGCGCTATGCCTTATTATCATGCCTAGAGACCAAATTTCAATATAAAACATTTTCCAGTCTTTCAAATATCAAATGTACACATGACTCAATTTATACAGTTTATAAAATCTACACATTGATTGTGTAGTGTTGCAAGCTTGAATCCAACAGTATCCAACAGTATGTATAATCCCACTCTAAGATCTAAAGAATACAGCATTAAACAAAGAATAGTACTTTTATACTGTGCTGATGCCTATGAAAAGCATTTACAAAGAAAACCTTTATTCTACAAAGACTTGTGAAAGTGTATAGTGAGATTTATACTCTCAAAATACAGCATAAATCACTGTCACAGTTTATCTTCCTGAAAATGACGCTCTACTATAGCCTATGAGGAGACTGAATACATCTGAGAGATTTATATTTAACGATCTGCTTTAATCTATAAAGAACCAAACTAGACTGTGTTCCTAATAAAAGGAGACCAGCCTTATCTAAATGGATGAGCAGTAAGCATGATAACAGGCGCAGGCAGCACACTAACTCCATGGAACCTACCAAAAATAAAATTTCTACAAATCAGTAACATGAATCACCATGAGGAACGGGCTGTCTCTGCAATACTGTTGCAAGGAATTTAACGATTTTTCTCTGAGTACTATTTGCCATATCTAGTTTACTTGGCATCATAGTTACCACTGAAATTGTCACTGTACGTTGTCTAGGCATTAAGTACCAGATTTAATATTCATCCATATTCCCAGATACCATGTAAAGTATATGTTGGCAGCTAAAACTGTTAACAGTGACCATCAAATTTTCTTTGTGTATATGAAGTAACTGAATGGGAAATGCAGCAAATCACTTCTCTTCAAAATGCTTGCATGGAATGCTTATTTTACTGCAGCAATCCAGATACAGCACTAATATCGTATAGTCTGCTGATAAATATATATAGTACTGAGGCAGATGATAGAAATCTCCATAATTAGTAATAGAAGAGGAAGTATTAGGTGTGTCTCATTCCAATGTCGGTATTGGATCCTTAAGAAAATAACACAATAGAAACTATGAGCTTTAATAGGTGTATACGCTACCTACATACACACTGATACACCTAAACTGGTATCTTATGGTACAACACAATGTTAGGACACTGAGAATTCTTTTGAGTCCATATGGAGAGAATGTTTTAGTCAAAGCAGACTGCAAAAATTCAAAGTTATTATGGGCCAGTCCCAGAAGATCCAGTAACAACATTTACATAGTCTACATATGCTCTGGCTGAGTATAAGCCAAATGAGAAAAACACCTTTGAATATCCAAGCGCTGTGACTGAATCAAGAGACCATTTTCATCAGAGAAGGAATCCGCATCAGAGGGTGTAAGTACCTCTCTGGTGAAAAACATATGACAAAAAGAGAGCCCCTTGGTTCTGGGTAATTTTGAAAGTTTTGTAAGACACTTGAGATACCTGAATCAAAGTATTTTTCATTTCTGGCCTGTAAAATATGACATCAACCATACTAAGGCTTATCATGACCTGCAGAAAAAGAAAATATTTTCAGGTAGAAGCACTAATCTTGAATTTTTATATCCTATCTAGAAAACTGAAAACTTTAGATGTCAGATTCCCTGAACACAAAGCAAAACTTACTATAATAACAAAAACCTTAATCTTTGCAACTATATTTGCTGTTTCTGGATTGTAAGTTTCTCCTACAGATGTGCTATAGACTTCTATTTTTCAAGCAAATGTCTACAGAAAATGGAGAGAGAGGTTCACAGTATTACTGAAGAAACTGAAAGGACAATGGAACCAGTAACTTTAATAGAGCTTGGGACTTTCTCACTTCATATTTTTCTACATTTTTCTAAAGCAAGTGTTGAATAGCAAAGAATACCATCTGAGATTGGCGTATTTTAATTATGTTTAAAACAGCAGCTGTGGAAATCTTCTATATATTACCTTCTTATTATGTCTCATATCTGACCTAGAAGGGTCACCTCTGGGAAAGAGCATTCCATTCAGTTACCCTTCTTACTAAAAGATTGCTGCAGAAGCCCAAATGATTCCGAACAGTGGAATCAAATTCGTATTAAGCAACCAACTAATTCCAACAGTGTAATTTATGATGGTCAGCTTCTCAGTGCAAGGCTGTGGATTCTGGACCAAACCACCAGTCTATAGTAAACTGCTGAGAAGAAGCACAACATGCCAACAGTTGTCACAAATTACACTGGCAACTATTTCCATGTACACAGCAGAATTAATTAAGGCATTGGACTATCAAGCTCAGTAAGTCAGAAAAAACTGAACACAAATCTTACACTGAGTAAAATACCTAAATCAAAAGCAGATAGTTAACTGCAAACATTATCACTACTTTTAACCTGCTTGTTCACTGGTTTTTCACATTCTTGTTGCCTTACCTAGGCACAGATCATTGTTTGGACTACACAGGTGGGTTTTCTCTACTCCTTGTTGCATTCCCTCAAATTTTGAAAAATAAGAGAGTACTGTTAAAAAGTTTCTTGCTTTTACAGGCAGGGAATATCCTGAAGTTTGAACCTTTAAACTCTGGACAGACTGTCTATATGAAATCTCAGAGATGCATACACTCAACCATTCATGAAGAAACCTAAGAATGATGACTTAAATGACAGCTATTTCAGTGCTAACCACTTCATGTGAAATATCCACTTAGCAGTTTCATCCATTATGTGTGGGCTGATCTGCAGTCCCTGAACTGTCCTCACCTCTGATACTTCATTAAACTCGCAGCACAGCAAAGAGAATAGGGACCTTCTTCCATCTGTGTTAGGCAAGACGAGTCAATCTGCAAGATTCTACACACTGGAACTGTGAAGTCGTATCTTCATGCCAAACAGCTGGTAAAATAGTATTTCCAGAAACCTAAAATACCGTGTGGGAGGGGAAATGGGACTGACAGTGCAGATCTCTGTTTGCAGCTGCAAACTATTTCATGGACACCTTCAGCAAAATAGTCTTTCCTTTCTGGCTCAGCAAGAAATAAAAATAGTCCTGTGGCAAGAGCTATGGAACTGAAGTTTTAAATGGGATATAGGGATGAAATTCAAGTTTCCATAGTTATAAGCTATGGTGTTCCAGGAAGGTCTCAGCTGGTCTCTGCATAGGTGAGCAAAAGCACTGCTTTGAAACAATGGATCAATGTGGGACTGAGTGATTGCCTGAACTCCTAAGGAGTGCCACCAAAAAGAATTGATTTTACTGTTACAGGAGCTCTCACCTTGAGAACTCCCAAGACAGCTTTTCCTAGGCAACTCCTGTTATGGTACTGTTTGTATACTTCAGGGTGTTAATTAGCTACTTGGATGGAGAATGGGGCCACCCCAGAGACTCTTCAAGCAATTCCTGCTGTAGAATTGATCAAACTGTGTCTTGAATATATTTAAGACAGTTAGGACATGTTTAGTGCAGAATTCAATATAATAAATACCAATGAATTATTCCTGTGCTGACCACAGGTCAGCTGGCAATAAACATTCAGCAGAACAACAATTCAGAGCATCTTGTCCAATACAGCTGAAGACACTGTAGCAAGAACCCTCAGTATCTAGACAGCATGTGACCATCCTGTTCAAGAGCCTTGATCCCCACCTGAGTATCACCCTACCAAAAACACCTCCCCTGCCTCAAAAAAAAAGGACATTTTGGTCTTTGCAACAGTCTCAATGGTGCAGTGGTCAAAGCACTTCCATTTGATAACACCTAAGAAAATGACAGTGTGAGCAGATGATGTCAGGGTAAGTCCAGAACTGATTTACATGCTGCAAATCAAGACTCAAAAACGCAATTCTCAAATTGCCTAAACTTTGTGAACATGAAAAAGGCTGCCATTTAGTTATGTCTCTTACACTTGTTAATAGAACTTTTCAAAAAGAAAAATAATTGTTTTCCCTTAACATATTTTAACCTGTGCCGTGTACTGTCATCTGAAAAGTGAAGGGCATCCAGAAAAAATGGACTCATTTTTGTACTTACATTTCTTTTTCTACTCTGTCTAATCACAGTCCTGTGCTACCAAAAAAACACTGAACAACTACATATAATCAGTATATTTTAAAAACCCCTATATACCATAGAGGGCACTGAACAGGCATGCAAAAAGAGAAATAGAAATACAAGGTCACACTTGAAATTTCACTTTATCTCTAAATGTCTTCAGAGCTATGAATGGTGGGGGGAAAAATAAAAAATATTTGAAGACTCATTTGTACTGATAAATCAGCAGGAAATTCCACTAAGAGAATGGAATGAGCACACAAAATTCTGCTGCTGAGGGCTGCAAAGCCCTGTGAGATGACACAAGATAGCACTACCTCGATATCTTCTGTCCTGTTAGAGACCTTTACCCTGTAAGGTGCTGAAAGACTCAACTTACACTGCACTCAGTGCAAGGAAGCCATGAAATTGAAGACATTACCTCATGAAATTGAATCCTTACACGTTAAGTTACTCAGTAAAAGGTTCTTCATTGTTAATTTTTCTCCTGTAGTATCCAAAATACCTCTTTGGGGAAAGTTTGCATTTAGACATCTCCTCATGTCTTCTCCTTCCTGCAGTTTCACTCTGTACCCAGACAATTCTATAACACTGTTTTCTGCTATAGAGATACTCAAAACACCGTGCATTGTACCCTAAGATCTGATGGGACAGCTAGCAGAAACAAACCCCAAATAATTAATATATTTATTTCACTGGAAAACAAAATACTAAAACCAAAACCAATAACAAACACTTAATGATGAAGCAGCTGAGCCCTGTTTTCCCAACCATCCACACCCCCAACAGCTCCTTGCACAGACCTGCCTCAGAAAAGACGAGCAGGAGCAAAGGAGCTGCTGCCGCGGTGAATGCCCTGTGGTCAGGGACAGCAGCACTGTGTCACACTTGCCTGCGAGCAGCATTTCTAGGTCTGCTCTCCAGGTCTAGGGCTGCTGAGGGTCACATTTGGAAAATTCAAACAAGCAACGTGTTTCACACAAGACATCAAAAGAGGATAATTCTTCTAGCCCTGAAAATGTGCTGACATACTTTGTTGATTTACAGAAAACTACAGTGCAACTTTTTGACCGAGACAATGTCTAGAAAGCGACATCCCAGAGGCTCCTTTTCAAAAGACCCCTCAGATTACCCCAAATCAACTCGTTACCTTCACTGTAACTTTACTTTCAGCACAAGCCACAAGTTACTTCTAGACCAATGGGTTGTGCTATAAATATTTCAGATATATTTATAGCATGAATAAAAACTTTACACAGCACCTCCAAATGTTGTGCAAACACTACACACTATTACTGAAGAACTATTTCAGAAGAATCTTTCTGAGTTTTAGAAAATTTTATTTATTCTACTTTTTATGTCATTCCACTGGTAAATTCAACCATGGTAGAATGATTTCAACTACACAGGGTATAGAGTGAGAGGAAAATTTGAACTCACACTTTTTTAACTTTCAAAAATTACCTGACATCATTTTTTTATCATAACAATATTACTATTTCAAAGTGAAATGAAATAGATTTATTGGAGCTCGGAACAAATTCTGTACTCTCATCTGAAAAGCTGAGGAAATTTTTGATTCCATTCCTGATATGCAAGATTCCAGATCAGTCATTACAAACCATTAATAAACCAAGCCTACATCAACTACTTAAGTATAATTCAACTATAACTAATATTGTCATTCTTCAAAATTCTGGAGGATTTGCTGAAATGTAGAGCATATATTTTCTTCCTTAAAAGCAAAAGAGCAGCCCAAACAAATTAATTTGTCTGAATGGAGAGGAGGGGAAGGGATTAGAGCAGAAGCCATGACATAAACAATTTTCTTGGATCAAACTGAAGCTCCTGTGGAAAAAGCAGCCTCATACAATTTCTGCTACTACTCTTACTTAACTTTCTTGCATATCAACTAAATTTTTTGCAAGAATCAATGAGAAGATCAAAATCAGACTACATTCTAAGCAACCAAATAACTGCTAATGTCTCCACTGCTGTTATTACACAGTTCCAGGATATAACACAGAACAATGGTAACTCATTTGCAGTGTTCTTGCCTGGGCATGGTGCAGACACAGATTAGAGGATGACATAATGGATAAAGCATTGGCCTTTCACCCTTGGGATTTTGTCCAGCCTGCAGTCCTATCAGATAATGGGTTTGGCAATCTCCACTAGTCTCTTTTGGACACTAATCCCCACCACAGAATCTCTATAATTCATCATATAATTTAATACACCTGGCAACCTTACCACCAGTTCATTCTTTTGTTACATAATGGCCCAAAGTGAAGTCAAGGGTGGTAAATGCTCTGACAACTGGCTATTATCTCCCATAACAGCTGATTTTGAGGGGATTATTGCAGTCATAAACCATTTTATAAAAATTGGCAACTGGGAAAGCAGTGTAACAAAATAAGGTGATATTTAGAAGTTTTATCACTGATTTTATACCAATCTGTAATGGAGTTTCTAGCATCCAAAAAACACTAGAAAGGAAACTTGAGATTAAAGCTACAGATCACAAGCCAAAAATCTGAGGCCTGAGTGAGCTTACAGTCAGAAAATTTGATTATTTTGAAGTTACAGATGCTTTTTTGTCTTTTTTTTCCCCTCTGTCAAACAGTATATTTATTCTTTATTTTGTCTTCTTTATTTGCTCACCTCCTTCCTTTAGTAGCATTCTTCCCTTTTCAATTTGAAATATTTCACCACTTTTGGTACTGCAGTTTTAGATCCACAGCCTTGTTCACAAATGAACAAGGGACTCCATTGCTATCTGGACTAATTGCTGAGGATATAAGTGAGCCTTCAGGCAAGACAAAGGGGAGTTGTACTCAGTTTATGAGATAAGAAATCAGCTCACTGGAACTGCTGGAATGGTTAGGAAGGAGGTGAGCAGTTGAGACTCCAGTTCAAACTCAACTGGCATTAACACACAAGCAAACAGACAATAGTACCAAGGTACCCACGGGCAGAGGAATTAGCACACACAGTTCTCACTGGAAATAACTATCAGTTCTACAAAGTTGTAAGAAGGCACCAAAATTCTGTCAGCTAAAATTTAACAGAATGTAATCATTGTCTGAGCACTAAAGGCAAAATTATTTGGTAGACATCAAACTGTAGAAGGATAATTAAAAGAGATGCAAGATCCTTCTGGGCTCTCTGGTACATCACAGCTACATCTGGGCAATGTCATTTTGTATTGTGTGGGATAGTGGTATTAGTTTGATACTATATATTTAACCAGTAAAATTGCTTCCTAGAATAAATTTCACACAATAAAAACAAAAATCATTAAAATAAAGCCAGAAAATTTTGAACCATAACCACTTCTGCTCTAACCAAGAGGCACTACTAAAAATGTCCAGTTGAATAAAATATGATCTGTTTCATGGAAGCTTTACAGAATTGTGTTGAAGTGAGCTTCTGTATTTCATGACTCAGGACATCTGTCTCTTTTCCTGCAGACTTGAAAAGAGCAAATTTTCCTTCACTGCAAGAAGATATAAATCCCCCTGGCCTGTGCTTCAAACCAATCAGTTTAGGAAAAAGCCAATGTGGTGCTGAGCTCAACTTTGTAAGCATATGTTTGATTCTGTACAACTGAATTTAGCGAGGTCTAGTCAGAGAATGCAAAGAATTTTGCAAATTGCAGAGATAATAGAATCATAGACTCAGAGAATATGAGTTGGAAGGCATTCACAGGGAATACTGAAGTCCAGTGCCTGGTCCAGCACAGGACAAACCCAAAATCACACCACGTGCCTGAGAATAAAACTGAAAACTTTACTTACATGAACAGGGAAAAAGTTTGCTCATGGAATTTTAAGATTACTTTACTAGTTCATTGAAATGCAGAATCAGCCAAAGCAAAAGCTGCAAATGCAAATACTGCTGAGATGGAAAAGCAGATCCACTGTTTGGCAAACTCTGGTAGGAATGTGTGTTTATTGTCAGACTTCCTGTGAGAAGAAACACTACAACTTCTTTAAGAAAATCTTTCTGAAAATGTTGAGTTAGTGGATAGAAAAATAAATGGAATTTTACATAAAAATTGTCTGCTATGCTGAAAAACATTTAACCCTTCAGAGACTTTGTATTTACACCATGAATTGTTTGAACTACCAAAGTGCTACAGAACATGACATGGACATCAAATTTGTTTATCTTGACATTTCAACCTACTGAAGGCAATTGCTGCTCAGATTGTTATAGTATACCAATCAGTATGAAAATTACTATGCCTTTAAGTATATCTTTGATTAAAAATTAAATTCACCTCTACTTTATAGTTTTTGTAGCCCTACAGCATCCATGTGTTCTCACAGTTAAGTCAAACTAAATATTTAATACACCATTCTAATTAGCTACAAACTATTACCTGATTTAAGTCTGTAAATGAATGTGAAAAGACTCTGGAGGCCTAATGCTAACCTTCATCCACTCCAGTTATATGAGAGAAATTACAGACCCTAATTAGACTCTTTAAACTGCAAAGAAATAGAATTTTCATAACCAGCTTATTAAAAAACGAAGACCCCCTTGGGACAGGGCAAATTGCTTCTACCCTGATCCGCTTATCCTTGTACAACACCATACAGAAGACTCGTGTTGTCTGACTTGCAGCTCATATTTCTCCCAAATTAATGAGCACTCAAATTATTCCAGCTGCCCCCTTGGCACAGGGAAAAATTGAAAATCCATGGCTGCCAAGTGACGTGTATAACCCAGCTGCTAAATAAAATGTGCTTAAGGGGACACAGCTGTTGAGGTGACTATTTACTTTAAAATAAGTCCACGGATACAGAACAAATGCCTAAAGACAGCAATCTGTGTGTAACACTTTGTTTAAGCATTGCATTAAACCAGGTCACAAAAATTTGCCCTATCTTTTATAGGCTAGAGGTAAATGCCTGGTCTTTTCACCTTATGATTTATTTCTTCCAGTTTGCCTAACCTTGGAAAATTTCTGATTTTCTTTTGCAAAACTGGTAAATTCAGAGGAGTTACATCAAATAGTAAGTTCACATATCAGAAAGGGCATGGGATTAGGAACTCAGGTCTTATTTAGAAAAGAATAGTAGATAAATAAGATGTCTTTAGAAAAGAATAGTAGATAAATAAGATGTCTTTAAATCAATAAAGCTTGATAAAATTTCCCATTAAGTGTTCAAGAAACTAATCAAATTAAGCTTTAAAGAATTAGTGAATAATTTTTAAGATTGGTGCACAGCAAAGAAAATGCCAAAAACAAGTAAAGGGAAACATATTTTTACATATTTTCAGAACCAAGAAAAAAAAAATCTGTATAATTACTTGCTATATTTCACTACCCAAAAAGACACCAGCAAAGTGATTAAACAATTGATTCACAATCACAATACAAAACATAGTAACATGGAAAGAAACAACTAACACCAATCTAAGAGTGATTCTGTCAAACCAACCTGATTTCCTTTAACAACAAACATCTTCTGTATTAAATAGGAGAAGAGAGGAGGGGAATGATATCTTGCTTACATTCTGCAAGTATTTTTAATAGTATGGGGACTATACCATCCATGGGAGCTTCCACTTGGGACTGACAGAAAAATAAGTCACAGCATGTTGTCTGCTCAGTGCTGTTGTCTACCTCTAAGGACTACAAGCCTAATGAAATGAACATAAGGTGAATGCACTTTTCAGACAGCTGTGCTCTCAAAGCCTATTTATTATTGTCATATTAGGTAGAGAATTTGGAGGAATGATCTACCCTGCAGTAAGTGCAATTTAATAATTTGATTCAGGATGTAGGTGACTGACTAGAGGACACTTAAATGAACATGAAGCTGGAAGGCATTCCAAGCACTTTGGAATATAGAATTAGAGTTCAAAATGGCATTTTGGAGCAAGAGAAACAGTCTGAAGTGAACAGGATTAAATTCAGTTCAAGTAAGTCCATCATTAGGAGGGAAATTTCCAATGCATTGACAGAAGTTGAGGAAAAAGTTAGAAGAGAAACATAAAAATACCTAGATTTCAGAAAGAACCACAAATTTGTTGGTCAACAAACTACTGAAATAAAAGCAAATATCAAACACTTGCTGCATGTGGCTGAAAGAAATGGCAATACATACTTGAAAAGAATGTAAGATAAAGGAGGTGGTTAATCAGCTCTGCCTGTGAAAAGGAAAAATGGAAAAAAGCTTCGGCTAGACTTTGTGTGCACTGCAAGATCAGAGACTCTTAGAAAGGTCTGTAATACAGCAGGAACCATGCATGTCGACAAGAATTACCTTTTATTTACATACCATTAGCTATCCTAGCTAATTTTAAAAGCTCTGTAACTGACATTGTCATCCAATAGTAAAACACAATTCATATAACTCTACATACATTGTAACACAGTGGTCATCCCACTTAAACACAAAAAATAGGTTTACTTCACAGCAACTTTTAATTTTTCTCTGACTGCTTCCTGAATGAGTCATTCAAGGATTTCACCGGTGAGTAACTCCAAGTATTGTGGTTAAACTTTTCATAACGTTGACAAAACATCCATTTCAATTCATTCATGTTCCAATATTTCTTAAACAACAAGAGCAGTTGAGGTGTTTGGAAAGAAACACTTTGGCTAATTTAAACCTGGTACTAGAAAGAACAAAGAATGAGGAGCAGAACTTGTTTGGACACTGAATACGAAAAACAGCTTAGGGAGGTCCATCCTTCCAGTTCAGAACTACAATAGGCTTTTTATTTTAACGTGACTCACGAGCTATGCTCTAAGTTGTGTAGTTAATTATAAAAACATGCTCTGTTTGCTCTCTCCATTTTCATTGCTGGTTTTGCATTGTCCAAACCATACAAAAGTATGCAGTGATGTCACCATATGTATCATGGACAAGAAAAACAGATGAATAGTCTATAAACACTCTTTGCTCTTAGAACACGTAGCCTAAACAAAGGGCTTCTTCCTTCTCCTTTCAGAGAAACACAGGAAGAATGAGAACTGAGAAACAAAATGAGGACATTGAGCATTAAGCATTTGACATTAAGAAACACAGGAACGTTAAGTTAGTGGTGAAAAAGGGGAAAATCCAAAGTTAAGGGATAAAAATAATTTCTTTTGCTGCAGGATTTTTGACACTGAGCAACTGATTTCTTAAAAAAACTCCCTGACGTGCTACATCACTGTATTCATCACATTTTTCCTTATGGCAATCTTTTCCAGAGAATAAATAACTGCATCTATTCAAAAAGCCCCTTTCCTGGCTTTCTACTGCCTCCATCCCTACTGCCCACTGTGTCAAGACAACAGAAGCAAGAATGAAATTTGGAAGACAAGACACAGAGGATTAAAGAAGAAAACTTACAACAGAAGGAAGACTGTACTTTTGAGAATTGAAAATGGCAGAGTTGCAACTTCAAACTACACTGAGAACTAGACATGGAGAGCTCTTAGTATCATGCAATAGAATAAACATCCTTTATGCAATGTCAGGCAACACAGGGAGAAAGTGCCCAATTGAGACACAGAGGAAATGCAATAATAATAAGGATTAGGAAGTCAAGATATGAGCCTAACACTATAACCCATGATCTATTTTATATATACATATATAGGAGAGGATATAAAATGTATATATAATGTAATGAATATATATACATGAAGGCACATAAAACAAGAGCAACAAGCAAACACAAAAACACACAAGAGAGAACATGTGGGCACACAAGCTCTCTCTGTAAAAAGTATGCCTCGGGAAAGGGAAAACTGATGTGTAGCACATTAAGACACATTTTATTCAACCTTTTAATGAGACAGCCAAAAGAGAAAAGAGGGTTATTCAATCCAAGGTGGAAGTAAGTTAATTAAGCCAGACAACATTGGACACATGGAATTAAATGCCTGCCCAGCTGAACCGGAGGATCCAGCAGTCGCAGGAGCCCTGCAGTTGGGACAGCTGTCACAGAGGGATGGTGCATCCCCTGCATGGATCCCTCAGCCTTGCCCAGGGAGACAAGAAATGCAGGTGGGAACCAGAGGAAAAGGAATGGCCAGCTGGGGGCAATGAAACTCCAGGAATCCTGGCTGATGCCAAAGCAAGAAAACAAATGTAGCTCCTCTGAAATTGCCTATCTGTCCATCATCCCCTTCCTACTTCTGTGTCCAACTCCACATTTCCTTTGGGTTTGCCACTGCCTTTCCCTCCACACAAAAGACATTTGGTGTCTGTACTATTTCCTCTCACCATCACGCACAGCATTTAAGGATTGTTATATTGAAACTGTTCTGAAATAAAGATATCTGGACTGAAACACAGCAGCTATCCTTGAATAAATCCATACATGGAAATTTAATTCAGACTAGGAATACTGATGTTCTTATCTGTTTAATCTATTTGAAGGATATGAGAATAGAGATGCCTGCATGTGGAATTCAGAAATACTCATTCAAATTCTTAATAGCCACTTCTCAATATTGCCACACAGGCAATGGTGCTCCCTGTGCTACAGAAATATGAGGTATACTTGTATAATCCCCCCTATGTTCACTGGAAGGCAGAGGAAGGAAGATGAGGCTCTGGATAGGAAAAGACCTTCATTATTTAGTGAAAAGGACCTTCATTATTTGGTCTTTTCCTTTGTAACATGTACTCTGACATGAGTCATATTGTTGAAGTTCATGATTATGTTACCATTGCAGTCACTGAAATTAGAATTTATTTTTTTCCAGATTTTTCTAGAAAATTAATTTTGTTTACTCAACATTACAAAAAAAAGAATACTTGAGGATTATCCACTTTAAGAAAACTTTATATTTCTATATTTCTTTAAACTACATACAAGAGTTCCACCATGCTGAAGTCCAATAAAAGAGATACAGATATGATGGTTTTGTTTTTCTGAACCAGAACACATATAAAGACAGCTCAAGTAAGAAAGCTCACAGAAGAATAAATATAACTTTCAAACAACAGCACATTCATTTGAAACAAATAGCACACAATCATCTCTCAGTTTATAGCTGCCAACTTTGACACTTCAGATTTCATTTTCAGATCAACCCAACGGCCCTACTGCTGCAGTTTAGAGGGGACATGAAGCACCCACCCTGTTCAGGTAGCACCTACTGAAAATACAATCTCCACATCAAAAAAGCTCATTCCAAACCCTTTCAGGAATCAGGAGAAAACTCAAACCATGCCAGTATACTTGAAGGAAGAAGCCAGCTTGTATATTGAAAAGGGTATCTGCCCTTTTTATGCAGCATGTATTCCTACCATTTGTTATGCACATTACTAACATGGGAGCTGCACCAGATCCCCCAGAACCAGCAGTTGAGCCTAAGAAAGCTTTCTACATGGGCAACTAGCCAGGGAATTGCAATCATTTATTTCAGATGTCACCCTTTCTACCATCACTCACTTTCCCAAAATCAGGTTATGGCAACGTATTTCACACAGAAAAGTATCTGGACTCAATTCAAAAGTACAAGACAATAAAGAATATAATTTCTACATTAACTTCAAAATGAAGGTTGAATCTTTCAATCCCAAATACTTTGAACAATGCCTATTTGAGAGTCTCGTCTGGATTATTCTACTTGTAAAAGTGTTGAAGCTGCCTTGACCTTAATTTAAAGGAGGGTTGCAACAGAGCATTTTCCATTAGAAACTCCTGTTCCACCATCTGCCCAAAATTGTCTAGAATCAATGACCTTCATAAAAACATAATATAAGAGCCATCATATTCTGGAGAATTTGAGCAAAGCAAGTCCCTCAAACACACACAGACAGGAAAAGTTTGCTGTTCTGCCGGCACCTTAATATTGGTTTAGCTATTTTATGCAAGGATGCCCAAGGCATTTTACTATTACCTATATAATAAAAATGTAATAACAAATTTATAGGAGCCGCAGTAATTGCATAGGTGAGTTCATTGACATTTTGCCTCAGGAGACACTGGTTGAATTTTACATCACTCAGAAAACTGACACCCAGACAATAAAGAATAATGCAGGGATCTGGGATTCAAAGACCTGAAATCTGTTCCTTTCTCTGCCAGTAGCAAACAGAAAGTCTCTGCACATGCCTGCCTAATACCCTATTCACGGTGTCACTGCAGTCAGTGAAGAGCAAATTTTCCCATTCGGGACCATTTTCATAAGCATACACATTATTACTAACCACCAGAGAAAAAAAAAAAGAATTATATGAAAAAAACAGAATTTGTTTGTGCCTTCCAGGTCTGCTTATGACCATAAGAGCAGTATGTTAGTATGAACATATACCAGTTTGACATTTCAAGAGAGAGATGTATGGCAAGCAGTAGTTGGTGTTATTTCTGGCTTACTCCAACCTATCATTGTCCCACTTTCATGCATGCTAAATAAAACCAAAATAATAACTGAGGAGTTAAAATAACCATTATTTTAAAATTAATATGCTAACATACTTCACAGAACAATTAAAGAACACAGTTCCTCTGGAAAGGATTTAAGCAAGTGAAAACAGCCAAGAGGAAAAGCACTTGGGAGTCTGAATTTTAGTCTGACAACTTATGTCCAGACACTGGTACTGAACTCAGTAGTGACCAGTAAACCTATATGTGAATTTGCTGTACAAAAATTCACATTATTTTGTGTTCTATTGTTTTCCAGCTATTTTAAACAAACGGTCGCAGCTTCATGTTACTTTCTTACTGAAATTTGTTTCAGCACTAACAATTTATCTGCACTCACAATTAAATTTTAATTCCATTGAATTTAATAAGTCTACTTTAGACTTTAATTTAACTAATAAAGCAGAATTGGGCCTACCATATGACTGTATGAATCTTTGGCATTTTTATTCCAACATCTTAAATAGAAAATCCTTAATTCACTCTGCTTCTGTCTTTTGTTTATTTCCAGAATCTAAAAGCAGACTGTTCATCTCATCCTGATAATCACTTTACAACTTTGCTTCTGTCCAGTCCATTCTACTTAAACTATTACCTCTAATTTTACAACAAAGAAGGTCTTTATAATTGCTGTACTCTGATTTCTGTTTATCAGGACAGACATTTCCTTTATCTTTGTTTTTGTACTATTGTTTCATCTTGCTAAAGCCTTTTGTTTCCACTGAGGTAATTCTTTTCTGTTGGTATTTACAAAATTTCTGCCAATGAGTCCTCACTAGAAATACTTATCTGCTTAAGTGCTTGCTGTGCTGACCTGGCTGGCACAACACAATACTTCACAAAAAACCAAAGTTCTAAATAGGAAAATCACAACAGTACAATATGTCTGACATTAGAAAACTGGAAAAGTCCTAAGGGAATTGTTTATCTGTAAGGGCTAGAGAAAATAATGTATCTACTTCTGGTGTTTCCTTTGCCAGCGTCTGTCTCTTTCTTTAAATAATAAGCCCTTTTTAACCTTTAATTTTGTTTAGAAGTTTAGAAATCTGAACAGCAGTATAGTATTTCTAGTAAAGATTACAGTTCAACCACGGTATTTTGTCAAGGTTTATTTATTATATTAAAAGGATTCAAAATGTGTTTGAATTAATTAAATTGTGTCTGATCTGAAGCTGAAAGAAAAGCTACATCACCACATCTCCTTAGAGTCTCTAATTTGCAGAGGGGAAGAACGAATTTTAAATGCTCAGCCAATTCAAAAGCTACATGGCTGAAAATAAATGCATTGCTGAAGACCTGGAAGAGTCTGTTTTAATGTCGATTCCCCACCAAGAACTCACCGTGTGGATAAAACTTTGGAATCCCTTGTGATTAAAATGTTTAGGTTATGTCTTAACTTACAAACATGCATTTTAAAGCATCCTGTCCTAAAAGATTTAATTGATGTGCCCCTGTCTAAACAGCAGTCCCCACTTTCTTGCATACTTTGGCATAGACTGGGGGTGCTAAAACTGTACCTTTCATGCTCCCCTCCTCAATCAACACATGACCTATTATAAACATCTCCAAGTCCAGCCTGGCAGTTATCCCAAATGATCCAATCAAAGAGATTTTGTTCAGGTTTATCCATTCAGTGTCAGGTTTATTTTTATTCTTTTTAATGCTGATTTTTGTGTCTAGTAGCTGTAGAGACATCAGAATCAAGTGAGCCACTAATCTAAACTTTACAGCCAGCTGTTTATGAATTTCCATATTATATTAAAACTTTTAAGCAAAACTTTGGCTACAGTAACACAGAGCGCATGGACCAGTTCTTTAAAACAGGACACTCCTGATATCGCCCATTTCAGTGGGGTACAAAGCAGTTAATTAAAATCAACTCATGCAGGCAGAATTGCAAAAAAATGTGCAAATTTGATGGGTTTATTCATCCCTCCATTTGGAAAAGCCAAGATATGCAAAAGCTCTAAGGGTCTAGGCAGGCTGTTGGCCCAAAATAAAATGCAGGAATAGAATTTGGATCTCATCTCTAAGCCATGATCTTCAACATCTTTTATTTGCTCAAATATACTGTGTTTTAAGCATAGAACAGATTCCACGTATAGAAAGTTTGCAGACAGTGATCCACATGCAAAAATTTACTACATTCAGGTCAAGCCAGGGAACAGAACACACAGAAGTGAACGGTGTGAAGTTTTTCATGAACAAAGTTCCTCAGCACAAACTCTCCTGACAACTTTTGCTGGGCCTTACAAGGCAGAGCACAGTCACAATGTATCACAAGAGAACCTGAATGGGAATTTTCTCCAAGTATCTACAGGTTGTCATTCCAGGCTCCTGAATAAAGCTTAGGAAAATATGTAGATAAATGTGCCCAGAAGCTTTTGCAGGAAACAAATCGTTAAAACAGAAAGAAAGCTGGGAAGGTTTCTGCAAGATAGAAACTAATTTTCTAGGTGGCCACTACATATCAAGTAATTATTCCAAATATTAACCAACAGGGCTGCTTTTTCAGCAAAAATTCAGGGTGCCCCATGAACTTTTAACAATAAAAGGGTGTTTTCCAGCACTCACTGCCTGGTTTGACAATTCTCATCTGTCCTCATGGTCACGTTGTGCAGATATCATTAAGCAAACAAGAGTATGAAGTGTCTCATGGAGTCTAATAAGGATATGATAGTAAAATCACAACATCAAATGACATCAGAATTATTAGGCACCACCACTGTCATACTGTAAACTCTCAGATTACTCCCTACTACATATGCCTCCTATGCACCTTGTTTTTCACCCTCTTTGTAAAAGTTAGACAGAAATATTACATGTTCTTTCTGATTTTATGAGTCCTGGAGAAGAACAAGCAAAGAAAGGGTTTAAGCTGGCCTCGGATATTCCATATGCCTGGCAGCTGGTGAAGCAGAAAAAGATCCCAGATCCTGCATCAGCTTCTGATGCAATCCCCATCCCGAGGGGATACAGTTTCCAAGGCCTTCATCCCATCATGAGGTCAAAATGCTAGTGATACATGGCTTAATGAAAGAGTCATAGTCTCATGATACGCAGCTTTGTCCAAAACGTTCATTCGTGCCACAATATTACTTTAAAAATTATTTGATGTGGGAGATTCAAATGGTTTCCTCTATCACTGCCCTTCAGCCATGAATATGTGATGCCAGATTTGATTTCTAGGCGTTCTGAGCTCAGATAAAATTTAGGTAGTTCATGAGGGCAGTGAGGTTAAAAGGTGTCAGGCCTTAGGGAAACCTTCTCACAGAAGTGGCAAACTCAAATACAAGTACCCAGAAAATGCTTTTCTCAGAAGATGCTGTCAGAATATTCCCAGTGCATAAAGCTAAGCACATACTTAAGCCTTTTCAGGATTACAGCTGCATCTTGACATAAAATAGAAATAATGTAAAAAGATAAATAAAGTTAAAACTGCAGCAATTGTACTTGGGTTTGTATGTAAGATATGCCTCATAATGGTTGTTCATAATCCTGAGTAATCAATGAACAGTAATTCCATTTCATTCCAAATTACTTGCTAATTAATTGAATTTATTATGGACATCAATATGTGAATATTGGGTAATCTTCCAGTGACTGCAGCAGTGCAGCAGTGTCTTTTAAGACAGATCTTCAGCTCATTTTGGGTAGAGAGCCAGGATTTTTTTTTTATAACATCTACTGTAAAGGGTTCTTAATTTCTGAATAATGCTTTTAAAGCAAAACACACATGTAAATATTTAATAATTACTTAAGTACAACCTGTAACTAATGTGAATTAAAAAAAAAAATTGAAAACCAAATATAAAACCAAATAAAAGTCACACAAAAGTTTAAGAGTCGCCAACTATTTTTACCTTTTTTTTTGTAGTAACTCTACATATAAAACGATTTCAAATACACACTCAAAAAAATAATACATATATAATTTGAAAGCCAAGGAGATGCTTAGTACCTACCAGCACACATCAAACCCACAAATGCTAAAAATTACCTGCCTTTACAGTCTGGAACTCTTCTCCCTAGTCTGCAAATGCCCTTCACTTCTTCATCCCACATTCGCAATGTAACAAAATACTATTTGTTCCATAGAAAGTATTTACCTGGTGATCAATATACCGATTAAAGAATTAGCTAAAACTACTTTGTACCCAATCACAAGAACATTACTTTTGGAAAATCTCCTACTACCTCTTTTATTATCACATAAATTCTCTGTAATTAAACGTTTTAAACAGGCTTGTGTATTTCAGGGAGCCACTAGAAAAATTAAGCTTTCCCTCCACCCTTTATAAGCAAAGTTCTTGTTGATGGGAAGCTTTATCCTCCAACTGATAAGTACTAAATGAGGCAATTCCTTCTGCCTTCTCACTCCTTCAAAACGTCAAACATGCAATGTAAAGTTTAAGCTCTACATTAGTATATCAGTGAAAAATTCTGATCTTTTATATGCAGTTTGGGCTGTTTGCTTTCCCTCTGCCCTGTGCAAGTTTGCATTATTTTTATTTGTTATCAAGGGAGCAACAACCCCTATCAATTTCTTACTTACTGTGATAGCATTATTGCCATGCACCATATATATACTTCGTAGAATACAGACATTTTCAATGGTTTTCTCCACCAAAATAGAAATAAACTATCCAATGGGGAAGCAGACCATAAAATCCCAATCTGGACTATGTGTAGTTTTCTAAATGATGACAGAAAAACAGAAGCTGGAAATCATATGGTGCAATATCATAGCACTTACAGTAGCTTGTGGAAAGTACCCAATCAATATCCTGACAGGTGGCACGCTCAAGGCTGCTGAAGGAACACAATGTGCTGACTAGAGAGCATTAAAAGGTATTCCTTCATTGATCACCACATGCATCACAGTCTCCTCTCAAGTCTTGCTTGTTAGAGTTTACACTGTTCACTGACATCAGCTCAAATTGGACTGTGAGGCAACAGAGCAAAAGAAAAATGGTAAATCAGTTGGAGAGAGAAGAAGCGTGTGGCTGTGGCAGGGAAAGCTCCAGTGCCACTGCATGCAAAAGGAGTGAGGCATTTGCCTGCTCTGGGATCCCCCAATAATGCTATAAATAAGTGAAATACATAAACCCTAAAAAAAAAATAAAAATAATAATAATAATAATAATAATAATAAAAAAAGCAGCAACCTTTGCAGAAAACTCAAGATACTGAAAACTGACAAGAATACAGTTAGTGTATCGAACCTTTGGACTCAATCAGAATTACAGCTATTGCTGCCCTACATGTTTTTAACAGCAGTAAACAAAGTCACCTGCCCCTCTGTTATCCCTCTGCTACAGCTACCTTCTCCTAAAGTCAAAAGTCAACCTAACCATCAAGAAAGGTCTAGAGCATATTTATGCTTCAGGCAGAGAAGAAGGAGTTGCACGTTAGCAGAAATACCCAAGTACTTTTTAACAGAGCAAGGTCAGAGCACAGTAAGAGCACAGCTCCCGGTGGGAGCATCACTGCAGAGCACTGTGTGAGTCAGCCCAGAGTCCCGCGGGGTTTGTTGCAGCTCTTCAACGCCTGCTGCAGCACAGGCAGCTCTGCCAGGGAGGAGGCTTTTAACCTGCCCTGCCCTTCTGCAGCACTGCCCTGGCCTGTATCCTCACAAAGCACCACAAGTGCTCCCCTAAACATCACAAATGTCATGGCATGCCACAAGGCTTTTAAGTAGCACTGTTAGCACAACAGGGAAACAACTACTAAAGTTAAATATGTGACTTTCAGCTGCAACAGACAGTGTCCCTTTCTCTCAGGGGTTTGAGAGCACTTGGCTTGCTCAGGTAGGACAGCTGCTAAGCAGGATTCCTCCACAAGCACAGCTGTCCCTAGGGAGTGGCATATCCCATGAGAATTCTCTCTGCTCCCTACTTTTGTTGTAGCCACCACAGAAACAGCTTTGTGCATGGGACTAGTCGTTCTGCACTAAAGAGAGACTGCCGGTGTTAACAGGGTTCCATCAGGCTGCAGGGTCATCAAATACAGCAACGAAGTGAGCAGGAAGATTATGAAAATGGGTAAATTCTGCTGCATTCTATTCTTTCTGTAAGACAGATACCCCAAGTCCTGAGAACTTCTGTGTGTCAAAATTTCTCTTGTCCCTTTTTTAATTTTTAATATAAGAAACCACTGAAAATAATTTAGATATTCCCTCTGGTGCTCCATTTATGGAGTTCCTGGTACCTTATTTTTTATTTTGCTTATATATACCTCAGTCTTCAGTGAGACTAGAAGGAACAGATGGATAAATTCTCATTTTCAGTAGATGGCAGATCAAAGTTACAGTAATACATTACTGATGTAATTTTCTATAGAAACATGACAATGTCAAACAAAATGCAACACTATAGGTTATCAAATTCTCCCTCTTTGCTGCATACAGCATTGCATGCAAAATGATGCTATTAAATCTATAGCATCACACAAAGGTTTGCTTACTTTATCAATGAAGAAATGTGATTTGCCAATTTAGGAAAATGTTTTATCCCCTATTCACTTAAGCTCAATTTTGTTCCTACTAAGAAAAACTGTAGTTATGAATATGAAATTATTTGACTCTAGAAACACAAAATATGTGAATCTAACTACCTCTATTGCCAAAAGGAGGAATAGAGTGGTAAGGAAACTTCTCTTAATTGTATGACAGACACTCTAGCTAATTGTGAGACAAAGGTCAAGTATGTTTTCCTTGAAGAACTACAAATTTGTGCTGCTCCATAAAATAGGTTCTTTACACATTATCAACCTTTTACCTGGGCACAGTTCTTTTAAAATAACAGCCAATTATGAAAAAATACTAACAATTACTAACTGTAACTTTCTAACAAATTCCTACAGACAGTAACTTAGCAATGGCCAGCTAACATCATTCTCTTTAAATAATTCTCTAGTTTAGAGATGAAAAAGATAGAAACTGATGGCTTGCTTTCCATCAGGATGTTATGAAGTCTGGCCATAGTAAAATGGAGAATAGACAGCAGGGAGCTATTTTAAGCTGTTGGCACTGATAATATTATTGTTGCAAACCTCCTCGTTATTAAGAAACACATGAAAAGGAGCTGTACTCTGTCACATCTCTCTCACAAAACTGTCAAAACTTTTCGTGGTCTCACACGTTTTTTTTGCTCATACTTTGTTTCACATGGAAAGCAACAAAAAACTTTTCACGAAGCACTTTTGCACTCGTGGACTCAGTGCAGTGGCAGTTCACAAAGGGCATGCAGTGCACTGATTTTCCAAGAATCACACACATCCAAGTAAAAATAAAAGCCCCTTTCTTAATGCATCTTCCTCAATGTTTCTTGTGTTTTCTCTTGTTAATACTGCACAGATGTGACAGATTGAGTGGAATTCCTTCCTGGATCTCTCATCAGTCAACAAAGTGATGACTGTGTTCAATCCTTCCCTTATAGTCATGATGACTCTCTTATTCCCTTTTTTGGATTCTCCTCTCCTCTTTTCACATTTCAACACTTCTCTTTCAAGTTTTGTTTCACTCCAATCAATTTCTAGAACATCTAATGGCATGCATATATTTACTATTAATTTTAATACCTAGCTTCCTGCATAGGAGGTTGAGATAAACCCCAAACCAGACCAGAGGTCAAAGAAACTTGAATATTCAAACACATGTAGATTATTAAAACAGCATGTGATGAGGTACAGAATTTTTCTCTATAGTTTGATGCTTTTGCGAAAGGAATGGAAATACACTGCTGTCAATTAATACATTATGTTCTAAAAAATTCTAATGTATGCAGAAATTCTCAAGTTGCAGAAACTCAAATCATTTACAGTTAAAAATATGTCAGTATCGCAATTCCATGCTATGAAAAGAAACATTTTTTTTCTTTGACTTGCAAGAGAAAGATGCAAGAGTAAGATTTCCCACTCTGAATTAACAACTGCTTTTCAAAGGTACTTAAAAGTCCATATAGGTGACATTGGGACTCTCATAAACAGCATCCACGGCATAGAACTCCTGAGAGCTTTTGACAATGCCACTAAATGCACATAGAAGGACTAATTAGTCACTATTCAGAACTGTGTACATGTTAAACATTCGTAATTGCTAAAGAGCAGCACAACTGTTCTGCTGGGAAAGACTGCATGGGGAACTAGCCCAGGTATGTAAGCCCATGACCCCCACAGGTCAGTGAGGAATGCTCCTCCCACTGCCACTCCTTCCTGATGCAGCAGAGGGAAGGGAGCTTAACATAGGAAAAGGAATAGGAGTGAGTTAACACTGTGTCACAGCCTTATTGGTGTACTTTTGGCTTCTGATTCCTAAATGGACTGAGACGCCTAAACCATGTTAAAAAGCTGATCAAAACTTAAATCAGTAAGATGCAGCTGCTGACATCTCCATTATATTACAGTAATATCATCCAGAAGTCTTCTACAGCTTGGAGTGAAGCTTTGCAAACTCAACAAATAGTACACAAAAATTCTATTATTCACTTCCTTTCAAAACTCCTCCTTGCACACTGGGAACACACTTTATGGTTAAGTCTGTGCTCTAAATTCAAAAGCCAGACAAGCCCAGTTCAAGGTGTAAGATAAGACTACACACTCAGAAGCAGCAACCTGCCATCCCGTTTCCAGATCCATACTGCACAGCAGCGCTCAGCAGCCCTGCTTAAGGGTCTCACACTGCACAGTGGCACTGCAGCACGCTGACACCTCTGAGAGCTACCACTTCTGCATGCAGCCTTCATTCCAAAACTTGAGGAAAATGGAAAGAGTTTGAGGGCTTCCCTCTGTAGGCATTTCTTCATAAACCTTACAGATGGAAGGTAAAAGATTATGTTCTTATTTGAAGAGATCAGACACAACAAGGATACTGTGGTCACGTGCACTATTTCACAGCCAGGGTACCGTATTTGAAGCCCTTGGCACTGAGTCCTCCTCTGTTTTGTTTTATGACTGCAGCTCGTCCCAGTGTTGAATTAAATGTCTGTTTCTCACAGAGGATGTGATCCAAAAGAAACTGAAGCCAAATTACTGATTTATAACAAAAACTGACTACAATGCAAAACTTTTTCTGCATAAAATTTTCCCCATATATGATGAGAGGGCACTACTTAATAAGAGAAGTATCAACAGAATGTTTTAAGAGTCTTACTCTCTTTAGACTTTAGAAGTGCTTGCCTGGGCCAACATGAAAAGGAGACGGCAAGTTTCTACTTTCATTTAATATGAAGTAATCCAATAATGTTTCCAACATATTCTGACGTGGGAGGAGAAATGACAGAATTTGCACATCTGTTATTGCAGATACTTTAACATTCCTGAAAGGACCTGCCTTGGCTGCATCCCTGAGTATTTTCACTTCAGTCCCAAGGGAAACATTACCCATTTAAAGGTCACATAAAAGAAAGGCTAATGAAGTTTATACTCTAACATGATCTTTTTTATGTACATACCCTTATTTATTGCTCAATTTAATTTTTCACTTTAGCACGCATCACTCAGAATGATCACGAACGTCTATAAATGAAAAGCAAACAAAACTAAACTGCAAAAAAAATTCTGGAGAAAAAATGTTGGGTTTAAAAAATCATGCAAGAGAAGAGATATAAAAAAACACACAAAGTATGTCTGTATAGGTAACAAGAACAATTGTACTTCTACTGATTAAACTAATGCTTTAATTAAATAATGATGAAATGCAGACATAGTCATCTCCTTTAACCAATTTGAAAAAAAAAAAAAAGCTTTGAGTGTTACTCAACAGAAAATCAAATCAACTATGAACATTAACATCTTAATATGCATGCAAAGTAATTTATTAATAGATTAAAATTTTAAAAAGCTGTTCTAATTAGATGCAGCAGTGAGCCCTCTGATATGCAAGCAGTGTATTTGCCAGAGTGTGTTAACTTCCATTAATGTTATTTGAATATATGCTTTGAACTAGAGATTATGAGGACCAGTTCTGCAGAAAGCTTGCTTTCATGACTATTCCTCTAGATTCCTATTTTTGTCCAATGGTAATTGCCAAGGAAACTTTTCTAGCTGAATCCACAGTACAAGACATGCATCATCTTCCTTTTTATTCCAGGTGTCTGTAGAATTGCTCTACTGATCAGGCAACCCACCCAAGAAATCCTTCACCTGTCTGAGGTGGCAGAAAGGAAGCAAAAGCCTCCTACCTGTAATATCTTACTCAGATGTTGATAAATTATAATACTAAGGGATTTATTTAATGGTCCATGAATCTGGACATGTTTTCAGCATTTTTTAAAGATATGTCTTGGGATAAAAGGATTTTTAAAAGTCATAAAACATCTCTTTGACTTGACAAAGTAAATAAAAGAAATCCAGAAATCTCATGCGGTTAAAAAGAGAAAAAAATCCCAAACTATCTAAATACCACTTCAGAAAAGTTATAGTAGTAGCATCATATACTAATACCTAATGATTTGGACAGTATTCCAAAGTCCAAAATTCAATTAACAAATGGAACATTTCTTCATTACAAGGCTACCAAATTTACAAGCTCAAGGATTCTGAAAGCTTTCATCAGAGAGCGTGGATTAAGAGATAGTGAAAGAAACTTCATATCTGTTATAGCCTAGAACAAGTAGATGCAAACAAGTTCAGTTTTTTTGCAAGCAAATACGAGTTATTGAACTGTAAGCGGAGCAATGTAATCATAAGAATTAAATAGGGACAGGGAGAAATAATTTTAGGTTGCCCATAATTCAAATTAATCATAATTTGATCTTAACTTAATTATAATTACTGCTTTACTTATTACTAATTTTTCTTCCAGCTGGAAAGTAAAATTGATGGAAGCTACTGGGTTTTTAGGTGTCTTAAGTACACCATAATGTAAAGAACATTGCAAGTATACATTAAAGAGAGCTCTTGCCAACACACAGCTCTAAACACAGCAATTTCTCCATGATCTACTATGATTAACCTAATGCCCTCAAACCTTATTTAGAATTTGTGTTATACCAATGCAAGTTTTAGTTGCATTTTTTGAGAGGGTATTTGTTGCTAAGGGAATAGTGACATCCTAATCTCCTGAAGATGAGTGGAATGGTTTTCCGGCCAGCAGGCACTTTAAATAGGATATACAAAAATACCCTGCTGTTGTCAAAACCTTTGCATAGATTCCCAAACATTCTTATAATGAGAGTTTTGTTAGATATCCACTTTCTAACTTGGAATAAATACAGCTAATAAAGACCCACTTAAACCAATGCATATTTAAAACAACTAAAATATTAGGACTAACTTTTCATAACAGGGATTAGTATGGTATAAACCTCTTTCAGAAGGTCATATGGTATAAATCCTACTAATTTAAATGGAAATATTATCTTTGAACGGAAAAACAATTTGGCTTGTGAAACCAGTATACACTACAGTTAGTATGTAAATCTAGTACAGCACTCACTACTAATGCTCAGCAGGGTTTGAGGCAAGTTATCAAAGAGACAGAGCCCAGAAAAATCAGGGTTGAGTGTCTCATTAACCTAACATCTGAGAGAACCCTACTTGCACACTGACAGTTGTTTTGGAATGCACCTGGTGGTGCTCAGGGACATATGTCATGTATTTCTCCTAAGGTACAAAGATGACTGTCAGTCAGCTGTACCAAATCTTCCTTGTCTGCCAGTAGGAATTTTGTAAAGTCGCTGTATGTGGGCATAATCCAGTATTTAACCTTCCTTACATGTGAGGCGCCTTCAAGCCAGGCTGAGTTCACATCCTAAACAAGAAGGCTCTGCATGCCAGCCTAGAAGGAGAAGATCAGCCCTGGAGCCCAAGTATGCTATGATCAGGATCAATTATGTGTGTTGTTCATAGGATGGAAATCAGGAATGAAAAGCAACTGAGGAAGGTACCTAGAAGACCAGCCTTAGACCAAGACCACTCAGAGGGTAGAAACAGTCAGAGATGCGCAACTCTACTGGGTAAGTGTTAAAGGATCATGCTTTAATTTTAAGTTTTAAAACACATTTTTATGACTCTGCAAGCTTTGTCCTCCTTTGAAGGAGTTTATCAAGTGCAATTAGTTTCTAAGGATATGAGTAAACAGGAGTTAATCAAGATACACAAAATGGAAGTACACGATCCACAGTTAAACACTTATGAATGGAACACAAATGGGAGACAAATAAAGCTTTAATGCTCTATGGCTCTAATGCTCTATTTTATGTTTTGCTTCCACCTGATTAAGAGCAGAGAAACACAGCCATTCATGTGCAAAATGCGCTAATTGATAGACAACTGGAACCTGAGAAGGGTGTCCTAATCACCCTACTGATATTGTTTCTTCACTTTTTACAAGTGATGCCGTATTTCTCAGAGAGCATACATCCTGGTCTTACACTTTCCAGGAATATTTCATCTCATTAAAATATATCCAGGCACACATTTCCTGATGACTCTTCTCTTTTCTCTTAATGTTAACTAAAAAATTATTAATTTGTTAACTAACAATTAAATATTGTTAATTTAATTAATCAACATTTTAATTTTTAATTTAGCAAAACCAAAACAGCTCTAGCAGGAATGACTGAGCAAACAATACTTTTGTGATGTCTAGACCACATTATACCTTGTTTGGAAACAGATTTTCAGTTTAAAACACCCAGGACAGAAACCAGTCCCAACAGTAAATGCTCTAAAAGAAGAGTGTCTCTCCCACACTATCATTTATTCCTGCAAACACTTTCAGCTTTGACTAATTTTTCTTTACCATTCCTTAATTACTTCATTAGGTAATTCCCAACAGTTCTTTCAACATAGCTGAAAACACATCTCTTGGTACCGAAAAAATTTAGGATTCCATTTTAACTTCCAAGTCTTACAGCATAAACCATCTTAATGCAACAGCCACACATAACATTTTCTTAAGTCAACACGAATATTATCAGCCTTACCAACAGACAATTTTTCTTTTCAAAACCATACACTCCCCTTGGTAACAACATACTCAAGCTAAAGAGCATCCTTTATACCTTAAGCAGATTTCCAAATTATTATGCATTATTTGTAAAAGGGGCCAAGATGCACTTCAGCTATTACACTTCTTCAAATTTTTATATCATATTTAATTTTTAAAATGTACTCCTCAA
The DNA here is from genome assembly GCA_035221455.1 of Xenops minutus. NCBI lineage: Eukaryota > Metazoa > Chordata > Aves > Passeriformes > Furnariidae > Xenops > Xenops minutus. Next base: position 13,702,620 of record JAWWEE010000021.1, read on the forward strand.
AATGTAAGTGTCCTAATTAATCCAGGTTTATGAATGGGGAAAGCTGGGTTTCAAATAACTGCAAAGAAATGTGGGATCAAGTAAGATCAAGTTAGAGTCAATATCACTTCCACTAGAAGAATCTTCACCATACAATGTCATGGCTTTAATTTTCTTGTTTCAATGTTGCCAAGCTGTATATTTCCTCACACATGTACTTTACTCATAAAACTAAAAAGAATACATGCAATCAACACAGAAAGAAGCAAACATACGTGGTAATAATCCAGTTATTTACACTGAAAGCATTTTGTTATATAGTTACACAACCTAAAACATGCTGTCCCACCCTCTTTTGCTGCCATTCTTTTTCTAAATTAAAATAACACTTAAAGGAGGAAATAGCAAAGACTCTAGGAAAATTTCCCCTAAAAACTTTCTTATAATACTGAGTGGAACACACATACTTATCTCTGCATTAGAAAGGGGCTACCTATATATCAACAGAAGATTTCCCACAAACACTGTGGCTTTTAACCAGGAAGATCCTTACTGTTACAGGTAGACCATATGACAGTAGTTCTGCCAAAACATAGAATGGTTTTTGCTATTGAACAAAAAACCTCCCCCCGCCTTTTTTTCCAACCGTGTTTCAGTAACATCTACCCTAGAAAGTCTGCTGTCCTGAATCCATTAGTTCAGCTTATTTTCCCCCTGAACTGTCAGTCCAACACCCTGGTTGTACCTTCTGCCGACTCTGGCTCTGCTCTGATCCTCTCAGTGAGATGTGTTCAGCACTCCACAGTCCTTGCATATAGTGGTTGATTATCAGCCTGTTCCCTCATTTCCCGGAGGCACTTGGAGGAACAGGCACTTGGAGGGCGAGTGGGAGGAAGGGAAAGGAAGGGATGTACCTTGAGGAGCAGCAAGAATGTATTAGGATGCACATGGAGCTGTCACCACCTGTTTGTCCCCTCACCACTCCCTGCTGGTGACACCTGCAGCTGGTCATGGATGCCCCTGCACTGCTAGAGCAGGACAGAGTGTATAAACAGGACAGCGCTGGTGAAGGGGATAAATTCCCACCACTGGCCTGTCTCTCTCTCCTTCCTGACCCCAGACTCTTTTGGGATGGAGAATATTGGGGTGTGAAGAAGCAGCCCCAGGGCTGCAGCACCACCAGTGTGCTCTGGCTTCTGGCACACACCTTCTGGGGGACTGGCCCACAGGCTGCTTTTTGCTCCTTCCCTGCTCTCTCAAGAGCCCCAAATCACGGACAGTTTTTAAGTTGGCTGAGTTGCCTCATGAAAGCTCAGTTTAACACAGTTTTAAACCATTGTGTTATGCTCTTATGCTTTTGCCATCAACCATGTGGTTTCATTCATCTTCTTTTGCTTCCTCTTTCATCTGATAACTGAGCAACAAAAGTTTAAGGTAGTTTTTTTTGTACTGTAGTGGGCACACAAAACATTTGTGACAGTAAAATGGAGATTATATGACCATTCAATGCTACTGATCGCATTATAGTGACTGTGTTTGCAGGTGGTATCACATATAACAGTGGCACCAAAGTCTAGGATTGCTAATGAAGCTGCTAATGCTGTGATGTTAATGAAAGGGTAGCTAAAGAGATCATCATTCTATCTAATAGACATAGGCATGTGGCAAAACCCCCTAAGCACAAAAAGTGCAGAACTTAAAAGAGCAAAATCTCCAGAGATCAAATTTATTCTTGCTACATCATAAGAGAGAAATCAAAATATGTTCACCCCTGATGCAAGACCAGTGATTCTGGGAGAAAAATCAGCTGGGTTAAACTACATTAAGATACAATATATGATAAGGAAAAGGCTAAAAAAAGAGAACTGCTTAGATTTGAAACAGTTTGGGGGACAGTAACATTTATAAGCTGTATTAAGAGCATCAACAATATGAGCTTTCTCTAAGGCACCAGTGCATATTTTTTCAAAATAAAAGAAACATATTTTCTCACTCAGAATTGGAGTCAACAAATGGCAATGCTCTAGTGAAAGCCAGGAAAGATATAAGCCAAAGGAATTGACGCAATACTGATGTTATGTACTTTCTTTGATCCTTTCTTTCAACTTTGAAAGTGAAAGAACTAAGAAAAAGAACAACCAAATTTACATATAAACTCCATAACCAGCTTATTTCACAGCTGATGAAAAAAGCATCACTAATACCATACATTTCACACTGGCCAGCACATTAGCACTCAATGAATAAAAACACATGAAACCAGAACACTGAAACAGAGAAAAAACAGATTTTGCACTACAAAAGGTAGATTGCAGATCAGCAACCAAAACTGTTGCTATGACACAAAAACTGCAAGAGTATTTTTCTTTCCCTGCCTTTCACAGATGCTGCCACAGAGGTAGTGAAATTTTGTAGTGACTCCCATCACAAGACAGACAAAATAACAGCCACAGATAAATATCTGTCAAGACAGCAGTTGAAAGGCATAATCTTTCAACTTGTCAATGTTCATGCATGGAAAGGAAAAAAAGAAAGGCTAGAACAGGGAAAGCATACAAATAGCCTAGGATTTGTGCATTTCATTCTTGTTCTTAAAGAGCGAAAAGGTTGCCTGAAGCTTTTCACTGCTTGTATAAATTGGGAAAGTTTGCATGCTGTTAATAAAAAGAAACTTCATCACTTAATTTTCTTTCTGTCCTGAACAAAATTACTTTGTTTTGGAATAAATTTGAATAAATCTGAATACAAATATGATTGTTGGAGGTTTTGAGGGGGAAAAAACCCCACACAACAGGAAAAAGAAAAAAAATAAAACAAATCCAACCAAACAAAAATACCCACAGATTATTTTAGGAAAAAAAGGCAAGAAAAAGGCATTTCGATGATGGCCTGAATCAGAAAAGGCTTCCCAAATAGAAATGGTATCTGGAGAGACAAGGAAAAAAATTATTTTCTTGGAACACCAGTTCAACTTTTACAAAAGAGATTACTGATTTCACCATCTACATCAGGAGTTATACCACATGTAAGAGAAGCATTACAGCACTTGCGGTACAGTCAGTCACATCTACCTTTACTCTCCATGGAATGAAAGATTATCTTTTACATTGTCATTATCTTCTGTGAGGAAATTTAGCACTTCCTCTCTGATCTGTAAATATAAATCTAACCTTCTCATTCTTAGATGTCACTATTCACAGATGTCATCCACCTGGCAGCCCACTCTCACAGAAATGTACTTCTTTTCAACTTAATTATTAGTATTCTTCAGCATTAACATTTCCTGGGTTACATTTTCAGTTCAATATTTATTTTTTTTTACTTTTTTCAGCAAAATAATCTACTGGAATAGCACTTCTTCAAAAAGAACAATCAACAAGGGACTTGCAGTAGAACACAAGTAATCTACAGGGGTGTTTGGCAGTCAAATTTTAAGCTTTCTACACTGAGTAATTAGTTCTTTCATATCTTTTTTTTTTTCCTGTTGTTTCTGATCTAATTCTCTGAGGACCATGTCCTCTTGGATGGCATTTGGTTTCCTCGGGCTCCCTGGTTCAGCCGCTGCTGAGCTGACCTGTGATTTTGTTGCTAACCAGGCTATTGATAAGAGCGAGGACTAAGTTGAGAGATCCCCACAACAAAAGCATTCCTAGAGATAACAAACCTCCTTGGTCCAGCCTATGTTTTAACTATTTTATTTTGCTTCCTCATTCAGCAAAATCCAGGCATGCACATTACTGCCACAACACCATTACAACTTCTTCAGCATTTCTGCTAAGGCATAAAACTGTGATCTATTAACAACAGAATTAATATTAACAGCAAGATGAGTGATAATTTGGTTTTAAAATGGAGAGGTATCACATTAGCCAAAGGAAAAGCAAGCTATAAGTGCTTCTTTTAATAGGAAAAAAAGACTGTTAATGTCACATTCCGGACTTCTGTTGGTCACTTCGAAAGGATCACTCCAGCTCTGGTACTATTGTCTAAGTTCTGGTGGCAGCCCATGCTATCAGTAAAGACTGGAAGAGTACAGCAGTGCTCCTGACCAGACTAAAGAAACCCACTGAAGGTCTGGCTAGCTGATTTTACTAGATATTCTGCATAGCAGACTTTCCTAGACCCACAGGGAAATGTTGCTTTCCCCTGCAGCACAGCACAGCACACTGGCTGCTTTCCTAGGATTGTTCAGATGCTTTCACCAAACAGTTTCAAGCTACAGCTAAGGCTAGAACAAAGCTGTTTCCTCTCTCTCTTCCCCTCTTGCTGTGCCACACGAGCATTTCAAAATGTTCTGGCATTTCCTAGCAGAGCTTTGCATTTGTCACAGCACTGCAAATGTGTATGGAGGGAGTATCAAAGTATGTGTTCTTGTCAATCCTTCTGATGACCTTTTGCAGCCAGACACTCACTGACTGCTCGTTCTCACCATTCCCACATTTCATCTTACTCAAAACTGCCCCTTCTGGCTCCTTTCCCTTCCCTATAACTATCCTTGCTTTTATACCAAATCCTTTTCCTTTTCCCCTCCTTTTGTGGCTCCAGCAGGAAACAGTCCAGTAAGCACAGAATAATTATTTTCATTTGAGCAGTATTTGACTCAAACTGTTTCTTCTAGACTTATATTCCTAACTAAAGATCAAATACAGTTTTCATGCTGTACTTTTCCAAAAATCCACCAACTTTTTGTAAGGGTAAAAATGCATAATTTATGAGTACAAATTTGAAAGCATTAACAGGAAGTTTTCAGGCTGATAACGATATTAATGGAAAAATAAAAGTGAGTCCCTACTTCCCTGTGGTTTCTACAAAACACTTGGTACTTTGCACAAGCATGTCACTATGTCTGCACTCTGGATAGATTTGTACTCAGACAATTGCATTCTTGATGTACAACACAATCCTTGTAAAATATCAAGTGGATTCACTTTCCAAATAAAACCCCCTGTTGTGCCATGTTTTTAATAGAATGGATACTTGCATTCCTGAGGAGGATGAGTGATCCCTCAATATACAGCCTGTGAGTACACCTGTGCCTTACAGAACAAATGTGTATTGTAGGCAAAGGGAGAATTGCCACATGGAAATTGAAATTAATTACTTGCTGACTTATGCCTACAGAACCAATAGCATTTCAGAACTGAAGAGAAGCCAAGGCAGAGTAGTGACTGTGTGCACCTACAGACATTTGAAGTATGCTGTCTACAAAACCACCACCCGAGCACTGAGCCATGCTGGGAACCAGGTGACATCTCCTCAGTGACACGTGGGGGCTCTGGTCAGAATGTCAGCAATGCTGTACCAGCCTTTCCTTACCACACCACGTTTGCAGGACTTACATACTATGGAAAAGGAAGGAATAGGGCATGAAATAGATGGGGGGGGGGGGGGGGGGGGGGGGGTA